>VWZK01012970.1:0-15701 GCA_013396935.1 Baryphthengus martii | reverse complement strand
GGGGCCCCGCTCCGGCGCGGCCGCTCCGCAGATCGGCGGCGGCTCTCGGCGAGCGGGGGTGTGTGCTCGAGTTTTATTTCTTCTTGTGTTTCGGGGGAGGTTTAAAGTTGGCACGGGCGGTGTGTTTAAAGGGGACGGCGGAGGGAGTTTCCGCAGGGAGCGGGCAGGGCGCCCAGCTCCGGGCTGCCCCGCTGCCGGCGCTGGAGGAGAAATCACCGATGAACCAAACTTCCAGTGTGCACATTATTGCTCCAGGTTATCCATTAATTTTCGAGTGGTCTTGTTAGACTATAAGTTTTGGGAAGGAGGCTGCTGGAGGAGCTATGGCTACATTTGCACTACCCAGTAGCGTGGTGCAGTGGGAGAGGATCTGCCTAAGGCATCTAGCTGATACTGAGGACCATGCTCTGTGCCCTTCAGGAATCTTTGCTCTGGACTAGCTCTGGTCTGGAGCGGTGGGCTCCATGGCCGGTAATGGCTGGAAGACATCTTTCAGTTGAGCTTCATTTGAAAGTAATCCAGCTTCAAACTGTTCCCATGTGACCCAGCCAGGATGAAACAATCGGGAGAAACGGCAGTGCCGATGTACTCTGGGCATGGCGGCTGTTGAGACATCTTCATCCAATCCTACAACTCTTTCTTACTTTTAGTATCACTTATATAATTCGTCTATTCCATTAAGTTTAGAGGGACTGGTGGCTCAATCCTTGCTACTCACTTGTGATCAGCTGGTAGAACAAGAGCTTTTGAAGTACAGCATGTGTCTGTGGATTTCAGAAGGGCAGGTAACTGCAACACTTTCCAAACCTGAGATCAAGACCAGGTAGTGCTTATTTTAAGTGGAAAAAAAAAATTAAGATTTTCAGAGGACTCCGTGTAAAATACACATCCCTTTTTTTTTTTTTAATTCCTTCAGCATCAGTTAAAAAAAAAAAAAAGACAGAGAGTAAGAAAGGTGTAAGCTTGCCTTTGAAAGTTCACAGAACCTCATTCTATCACTCTTCCTCACGCTGAGCAACATTATAACAGTACCTACAGAATCTACCTCAATTAAACAGTATCTGTACAATTTCCATTCAAAATTTGGAAATTTTGATGTGAGTACCCAGGTTGAACACGTCTGATCCCTGCTGTACGGACAAACACTGTGACCGTTTGCATTTTAATATTTCCTTCTCATTATAATACAGGCATGTTCAAATAAAAGTAACTTAAAACATGGGATCTGTTTCTACTTCCAAAGAGGATTTGCATTCTGTGCCGGAGTGAAGCAGTAAGTTATTCTACAGCATGTGCCTTCAACAGGAGATGCTTACAGCTGATGTTGTGGTTTTGTTTTTCAAGCTAGAACTGGCCAGTGGAATTACCGCTGAGTCACAGAAAGCAGAAGTGGAAAAGCCCAGTTAGATCATCTTGCCTTTCTCCTCCTTGGTGTAGGATTATTGCGTACCAAATAGTTCACTGCTTTTTCCAATGTAATTTTAAAGGCCTGCGGGGATTTGCCTTGTGTCTCTTCCTTCAGGCAAATATTCCATAACCTTCTGTACTTCACCGTTAGAAATCTTTTCCTGAGATTTGACCTAAATTTCTCCTTTCTTAAGTACATTCCATTTGCTGAAGATTTATTACCTTGAACCATTCTAAATAATTCCAGTCACTCTTTGATATTGACATCTCGAACAAGCTGTGTTCTTTTTTAATGCTTTGTCCCTTAATCAGAACAGCTCTCCATGCCTAGCCTGCCTCTACAGTCTTACACCACCTCTGCTTCGGCCTGTAGGCTAATAAGGATTTTTGCTATATTCTTTTGTCCATTTTCTTGAGAGTGACGTTTATGAGAGTGACTTTTTCGTGATTAACATGCCTGAAATTGCACTTTTTCTCTGAAGGAAAATTGTAAAAATGCTGTCATTTGCCACTATGGTTATTATCTTTCAAAGATGTACAGATAGAAATAAAATATTATCTCTAATTACTGGGCCTGCAAATTTAGCCAGAAACTGTCTTCCACACCACACTAATACATTCTGATTTCAGGGCAAGTTAATAACTGCGCATGGTACAAAAGGAGTGGGGGGAAAAAAAAAAAAAGATGAAAAAAAAAAAAGATATCTTGCTCTGCTGTGCCAAAACTGAATTTTCTTGATTTACTTTGCTAAGAACAAAACCTAACAAAGGAGGATAGTTAGTCACGACCAAATTTTCAGTGAGTGTGTGGTGAACAGTTCTGTAGCATTTGCACATAAGAAAGAAAATGAAGCTTTTAAGCAGAAATCCCTGTTGTGATCACCACTGGGACATTTTCTCTAGAAATGACTGGAGGTGGGAATAGCATGTGGGGATATTGGAGGTGAGGGGCGTTTTAAAATTTGTAAACATTTGATTTTAAAAGTCCATTAGCTTTTGCAAGCTTTTTAACTGTCAGCTTTTTGGGGAAAGGGTGAGAGTCCCCAAACCTGCAACTGCATTTCTCTTCCACGAAGGTTGGATTTTAGTGATCAAATCATATTTGTTGGAATAAGATACTTGTTATTTTTTTCTGAAGTCTGGCAACACTGCTGACAATTTTTCCTAGACTGTCTGGAAAGACCTGCTGGTACACGCATAAATCTTTGATAGAAATTTACCTTTTGTTCCTTTGCTAAAAATGAGAAACTCCCTGGTTTGTATCATACTTAAGAAATAAGATTAAAGGATTTTGTTGCTTTCACTAAGTGCTCAAAAGGTAGTTTGCTGACTGATGGGATGCTGACTGGTCAGTTTTGCAGCTTGTCTTTAGTCAGGGACTAAAGTTTGGGTTCTTGTTCCACACGCAAATAGAACAGGAGAAGTTTTTAACTGGAGCCAAGTTGGTATGTTTGCAAACATAAAATAACTTAGTTGCTGTCAAATAATCCCAGTGATTATTGGGCAGGCAGAGGAACACAGAGAATACAGAAGTAATGCAGATAAACAGAATCCTCGCTGAAACAGCTGGATGATGAATTTGCAACTTTACTTCTATTGATAGCAAAGTAGGAGTGGGCCATAGTTTTATGTGTCAAGACTAAAGTGAAGAACTTTCGTGTTTTGTGCTTGTAGACCGTTTCCTACACTGTGGTTTCCCCTACATAAATTATCTAAACATCTGATGAACAGATTTAAAGAGGATGGAGCCAGACTCTTGTCAGGAGCATCCAGTGACAGGATAAGAGGCATTAGGCTCAAATTGAAATATAAGACATTTCATTTAAACATTAAAAAAAAAAAAAAAGGCTTTTTCACTATGAAAGTGACCAAGCACTGGCACAAGTTGCCCAGAAGGGTTGTGGAGTCTCCATCCTTGGAGATGTTCAAAACTCAACAGGACACACCTCTGAACCACTGTCTAGAAGCAAGGAACTTGGAGTGGATAAACTCAAGAGGTATCTCCTTATCTCAACTGTTCTGTGATTTGATTGGAAAAGTTCTGATCTGGCACTAGCAGTGTGGTAATTACATGACAACATCCTCTGAGTTTCCACACTCAAATATTAGTGCTTTAAAACGTTAGGTGTATGACAGCCTAAACAGTTTTGGTTTTCTGTTAGGCTTGTTCATAGTTAGGAGCCTAAAAATCTTCCTTTAGCAAATCCTTTAGCTAAGTCACTGGGAGCTGCAAATTGCCCAAAATGGGAAGGTCAGCTGAGCTCGTTCTTGCTCAAGAGAACATTTGGAATGAAAAATCAAGATTAGAATTTTATTTGAGGTGTGTGAGGTCGTCCTTGAAGGTTGGAAAAAAATGAAGATTTGGATTAACCGTAAAGAAGACTAATAAGTAATCAAGTTTCCAAAGGTTATCAGCAGTTGAAAAGGCAGGACAAAGGCGGCACCCCTCCAGCTGTGTGTGTTTAGGCCTGTACGGCCTCTCCTGCTACTTCCACTTGTATATGCTCCCTTCCTATCCTCGTGCTCCCCCGTGGTGTGCACTTCTCTGCCTCTGTTCTTTCTTCTTCCAGTTGCCTTAGCTTAAAGTGAAACTTTTGCATTCTGTTTAAGACTCTCAGATCCCATTCCAGGTGTTCTGGTTGCCACTTTGAAACCATGCGAAGTGGAATATGTGTAATAGAGAGAAGCGTTCAAAGGAGCGAAGCTGACTTGCCAGTAACCAAGTTCTTGGAGAACATTTTTTCCTTGTACGTTCTCCAACAGCGAAGATGACTTAATGTTTACCACTTTCATAGACTCACAGAATGGTTTGGGTTGGAAAGGACCTTAAAAATCATCTAGTTCCAATCCCCCTGCCACGGACAGGGACACCACCCACTAGACCTTCTCCATCCATCTGCTCTTTGTTCATTCATCTCTCTTTTTTTACCACAATTTACCACCCCTTGCTTCCCTCTTTTGCCAGTGTTAATGGGATCAGCTGGAATGGGATCAGTGAAATGAATCAGGATAAACAGAGTGGACAAGGCAAATAGCGGAGGGCAATTTCTTAAGCCTATTTTAGTGCCAAAGCCAATATAATGCAAAACTATTAGCCTGAGAAGCATGGATGATGTAATGCCTCCCTGGTGGTGCAGTGAGAGGAAGGGAAAGGCCGACGTGTGCGCTACGCGGGCAATGGCAACGCGACAGAAAAGTACAGCGTGAAAGTTGGAGTGTTTGAGACACGTTTACACCCCTAGGGAAAGTGCAGGCAGTGAACCTGACAGGATTCACATACCTATTATAGCACAAAAAAACCCATCATGACATTGGCACGATAATTTCATTTGCTGTTCTGACTATGCTTCTCTACCCAGGAAGGACGAAAAAACAAGCAAACAAAACCCCAAAACACCACACCAAAAAACCCCAACCCAACAAACCCTATTATTGAATTTTTATGTATCAGAGTGTAAAATCCGTTCTGTGCTCTCTAATCACTTGGACACTTCTGATCGTTTCATTTACTGTTGTGAGCCATTGGACACGGATGCTGCCGACGCTCGCGCTCTACCCAAGAGCTCTTGATTGTGTATGCTGTAGGTTTATGGGGCACTTTGTATTCTCCTTTTGCAGAAATTTCTGTGTTTGAAGCCTTTTGAGAACTCCCTCTTGTACCCTTGGGAAGCTCAGCATCCTGTCAGAGAAAACGCGGGGTGATTATGTTTGGCATGGGATTCTTTCACGTCAGCTGTACCTACCTGTCTATACAGGTTGAGCTTGCAGTTCCAGATACAAAGCAGTTTTACTATCTGAATACTGTAACTCTGTATTCCTTACACAATGTAAGGGGAAGAAAGCAAGTTTTGTTGTCCCCAACTCCGTCACAGATTTTTTTTTTCTGTTGTTTTGAGCAAAATGTTCCATGCATCTGATACTGCTTTCTTCAGCTATGAATTTGATTTGAAGAGAGAGAATTCATCACCACATAAGTTCTGTGATTTTAGCGCTACGATAACTGCAAAACACTGTTTGGTGATTTGCACCATCTGTATATACCTGGTGTCCCTGAGTCTCAAACACCGCAGGACACCGTTTCAGTTCACCGTGAACTCTGATGACTGGCAGCAAGGATTCTGCATTTTAAAAGACAAAATCCTGCACTGCAGGTGAAGCTCAGGGGAGCCAGCAAATACAGTTCCGAAAGAGTCTTCATCTCCTGGTTGCTGTCACTGTTGGTTCCACAGGTTCATGATGCGGGGTGTTGGTGCCTCCCGTCACTCGGGGTAAGAGCGGAGTGTGTGCGCGTGTTGGGCAGCCCCAGAGCAGCACAGGAGTGGGGCACCCAGAGCAGGAGTAGGGGCCGCAGAAGGAGACTTTCCTTCCTTTAAACAGATGGATTTAGGGGAAGGAGAGAAGGAGGTGGGAGGCTGAAATACTCTGTCTTTTTACTCTCTCTGTTGGTACAGGGCAAGGACAGCAGAGGGGTGGAATTGTTGCTCTCTCACTTTTATTGTGAGGCTGCGGGAGCCTCTTTGGGGTTGTCCACATAGCAAAGAGCAAAGCCTGGGGGTTGCTGTCTGGGCAGGAAGGTGCTGCTTGTCCTGGTCCCAGCAGCCCTTAGCAGCTGGTTGTGATTATCCACTGCAGCTTCTGAGGAAGTCACAACGCTCGGCTGCGGAGCCGCCGCTTCCAAGGGTACAAGGGAGATGGAGAGACTGAGAACAGTGGCACAGAGTGAAGGGGAGGCTGAAAGCCTAATTATCCCCCACTTGAACTAGCTGCCTGGTTAAATCATGACATATTTCTGAAAGTCCCTTGATAGATGTATACGCTAAATGAAGTCAGATGAGGGAAGGCCAGATTCAGATGCCAGGAACTCTGGCCGCAAAGGACTTATGCTTTAGTAATAAAAAGCCTACTAAAACTATCTGGAAAACTATTTGTTGTTTTTTATTTATTTTACTACTCTATACAAAAAAAAAAACCAAACCAACAAAAAAAAAAACCCAAACTGATTTACATCTCTTGGAAAGAAAAATTACATTGAGCTGACATATTGCAAGGACTATTTTTGGTCTTACCATTTTAAATTGTAGAGTTATAAATAGAGCGGTGCAAAATGCAGCTATTTTGATTCTCACTGGGGTTCACACAAACATTTTCTTTGGTTTTGATCATTGGATCCAGCCCTCCACTCAATGCTGATTCTGCTTTGAATGCAGAGGATTCCTTATTTTGTATTTTTAAAGGGCCAGATCAATTTGGAGTTGAAGACTTTTTGCTGACTCTTGACCTTAAGCTATGTATTGTTCTAACATCACCTAATAATTGCCTAAAGCTCGCCAAAAGAATTGCAAAAATTTCTGTGAAGGTGGCCATAGCCCTGCGTTTGCAATGAAACTCGAAATGAGTCAGATTTTGTCTGGCACTGGACGTTGTAACAAAAGCCCTGGTTATAAATCTCAGGAAAAATAAAAATTGTAATTGAAGTGTCCAGTGAATCCTAAATAGCAACCGAATGTGTTGCTATGAAATGTGTGTACCTAGAGGGGAAAAAGATGATCCTGCTCTTGATAGAAAAGCAGCAGCTTACTCAGAGCTATTCTCAGATGTCAGAGTCAGTCATCAACTCCCGGCTCTGTGGTTGCATCCTTCTAAATTTTGGCCCCCTCCAGGCAACCATGATTTATGTCTTTAGCAGATGAAGCAGCCAAGGTGCATAGCAAAGAAAAGATGTAAAGGTGGGCAAGATTACTTGCTGCGTCGGGTTATATTTGGGGTTTCAGCAGAACTGTGATTCGGGTGCGTTGGTTGTTTTTTATTATTTTTTTTTGCCTTTTACTCGGTTTCTCACATGTAGACGCTTCTCGGGGCCATCCAGATGAGTTATCTTATGTCACGAAGTGTCTGATTAATTCAGGTGTTGCCTTAGTCACATCAGCAGTCCTTTCAAACAATTTCTGTGCTTCATACTTCATTCTTCAGTGCTGGCTGGGGGTACTACTTGTAGCTAGGCAGCTACAGCTGACTCGAGTCTCGGGGACAACTCAAGGTTATTATGGCTGCTTTACTGCCAGAGGATATTAAAACTAGGATGCTTTGGGCAAGCTTCTCAGATGTACTTTGCTCTTTATAAAAATGAGCTTCCTTCATTCAATGCCATGAAAGAGTACCAGGATTCTTAGTATGAATTAGAGTATGCCTCAGTGGCAATTGTAGCTTTTGGGTAGCTTTTATTTTTTATTCTCTAATTTACTTACGATTCTCGCTAATGTTTTCCCCAAGCAGAACTGGGAGGATGAAGAAAATAGCTTTCGTTTTCTTTAAAATTTCTTGCCGGCTTTAAAGAGCTTGAAATTTTAACATAAATAATGATTACTGTTGAATGAAAACTATTTTCTGAAGCCTGAAAATATGGAGGCTTGACTAAAGCCAATGACTGTGGTGTAGTTACGATGCTGAGTTGGTGACCCTTCAGCCACAAAGCTAAGGGGCTGCTTGTGAGGAAGGACCTGTATCTGTACAGGCTTCCGAGAGAGGTAGTTGATGCCCCAAGCCTCTACGTGTTTAAGAGGCAATTGGGCAATGCCCTTAATAACATGGTTTAACTTTTGGTCAGCCCTGAAACGATCAGGCAGCTGGACTAGACAACGGTTGTAGATCCCTTCCAACGGAAATATTCAATGAAACAAACTGAATTGCTGCAGTTTCATCCCATAATTCTTAATGATAGCCCTAAACTATTTTTTTTTTCCAATGGCTACAATCGAATTTGCTGCTGGAAAAAAGTTGTGACACTAAAGGTGTTGCGAACATCTCTGTAAAGATTTCCACAGTGAAAAGTGACCATCTTTTCAAGCACCTGTATTAGATGAGCAGCTCCCGCAGCACTTCAGATTCATAGGGCCATGATGCTCTTCAAAACTAGAGAAAGTGTCTTCAGACCTTTAAGGCAAAGTACTAAGCATTTCTGGATGTGCTTTCAGGCAGCTTTTTGTATTCCGACATCAAAGAAACAGACAAAAGAATGCATCAGTGCTATTTCTAGTTCAAAGTCATTGGATGCCTAGTAGTGTTTAATGCATTTAGCCTTGCAGGTCTCTTGTTGAGAGAAGTGTAGAGTTTTGAGCTGAGCATTGAGAGGTCTGTGATGGGGAGGTGGATTTAACCATAGAGCCTAATATTATGCCATTGTTTCTCTCTCTCTCTCACTTGTATAATAAATACATAAGAAAGAGTATTATGTACTGCTGATGGACCAAAGTCTACTTTACTCAGTTAAAAAAATATGTATTTTTATATATATTAAAAATATGTAAGAATAACTTCACTGCTTTCAGCAGAATTACTTCAGAGAATCCTAACTCCAAAGCCCACTGTGTCTCCAGATGTTTCTTAAGGTTGTCCTAGATCCTGTCTCCTACTTATCCAGACCAAGAACTTGCCTCTCTGCCGATCTGATCATGCATTAGGTTCCTGTGGAAGTCAGGCTGCAGAGGGAGAAGGCTCAGAGCAATATGAAAACAAGATATGGTCAAGACCTAGGAACTCAGGAGTACTTGGACCTCTTCTAGTTTATATATAGTCAGGTTACCCGTACAGATGGGAGGGGAAGAGAAGCTCAAAAATCTCTAGTTACTTAGGTGAAGAAATAGCCTAATTGCTGGAGATAAAAAAAATCTACATTCCCATCAGGGCAACAAGGCTTATTTTGTGGCAGGAGCATAAGTGTGACTTCATATACTTATCTCAGGCATGTAGTGTATTATACACAGTTTGACCCAGAGACATCACCTGCGGTGAGATTTTTGCCATAAAAAAATAATTATATTTAATAGCATTTTCCAAACAGTAAAAATGCACAGGTATGTATTTATTAGCTGATACATTGCAAGAAATTAACTCCAAATTGGCATTATTTTTGAGTTATGCAAGCTCAGAAAAACACCCGATGCTGTAAAACCCTTTTGGCACCCAAGAGCTTAAAAAGAAGATGGATGTTTTTCCCAACTTGAAAAAAAAAAAAATAATCCTTATGGGCTGAAACTTTTCTATTAGAACACATTCTTAAGGCCGGCTCTGAAACCTGTGAAAATAGGGAGTTACTGTAAATGGAAGCAGGGACAGTTTTTTAAATGTGGGAATAGGATGGATGCTGACAGAAGCTTTACAGTGCCTGAAAGTGAGGTTTTGTTTGTTTGCATTAGGCATAAATGTAATAATTTGAAGATACAGAAGAAATTCTATTCTTAATATCAGGAGTAAGTAATACTGAAGAAATGGACCGAATTTATTTTATGTAATACTCTTTTTTTTAATAACAATGTCTATTAAAGACATCTGCTGAAAGTCCGTAATGCTGGTTTAATAGGGAGAAAAAATAACAAAGTTCTGTAGCAATCCTGTCTTCAGTTTAATATTATGGACTGTTAAAAGAGGGTTTATGTGTGCAACATTATTAACTGAAATTCTGCTCAAATTGAACTCAGGCCCACAAAACTTGCTTTTCTTCAGCACACCCTGGGTTTTTAAAGCACATATTTAAAACTATACAAGAGAATGAATATATTTTTACTTTCTTTAGGATTTCTAAAGGCAATAAGGGCAGGCAGAGAAATATTTCTCAACACCTATACTCTTGCTCACAGTGTGTGACCTCTCTAGCGATGTTGAAGTACAACAAAAAAATTATCAGCTTCCCGTTCTAGGTCGTTACTGTAACTAGAGAAAGAAAATCCACCTCCAAAGGGACTGAATTACAATTTGTAATAAAACACCCGGTATTATACACTGGCTTTTTCAGGGCTGAAAGATACATGTTTAGTTGTGAGACAGACTGGGGGCAGAGGGAGGTGAGAACAGCATCCCAAAGGTCATGGTCTGGGAGAAAGCTTCCTTACAGGCATTAAATCCTGAGTTTGAATTAATGACATTGTTGCCTAATTATGGTTGACATTATTGGTTTGGGTGTTTTTTTTTAAAAAAAAAACAAAAATTACAAAGATTAAAGTAAAGTAATAAAACACATTGTATTTTTATCACTGGAATTTGGAGAGGCCTCGTGTTTTCCGTGCCTGTAGCCTTGATGATTCTTTTGGCAGCTCTGCCAGTGATAAAAGAAATAACTCACCACTGTCAGGGAATTTGGCTGTTTCATCACTGACATGAGAGGCCAGCATAACTCCATAGTGATTGCTGTCTAAATGACTTACGTAGTTTCTTCATATACTTTTTGATTGAAGAGTGATAACTCAGGCAATGAGTTATTTGGCATCAGCCTCTGAGACAATCTGTTTTCTTTTTATAAATCTTATGGCACCTTTCAGCCACCCATTTTTACAGAAGACTATGGTGGATTTGGTTCTAATGTGCCTGGTGGATTTAGCCAGGGGATGATTAAATTAGATTCTGCTGTCATTCTGTTGCTTTGTTTGTTTTCTTTTTTTTTTTTGCAGTTAAATGATAGTTCTTGAAGTAGCATTGAGAAAAATTGAGAGGTGGGCTGTCTTTATGTTACAACATGGGAGTATGACAGGGCAGTTCACTCCTGATGGCAGTGGCAGTGCCACTTTCACTTTCCAAAAGCAGATTGCATTGTCAGAGGACTCAGAGAGGAAAGAATACACCAACACCAACCTAAGTCTGTAGAATCTGTAGAAGACACATGCAAGAGGAGGGAAAAGAATGATTAAAAAATCTCTACAACTGAAAAAATTTCTAGAACAAATCAGAAAGAATATCTTTTTTTGGAAGATTTAACTGTAGACTGCCATTGTGCAAGTTAGGCAGTTGTTGTACATTAAAGCCAGTATACAACAGGTTGAATTACGCTGTGAATCTGATGGGATTTCATGCAAGGTTTTGGATGGAAACAGAAGCTGTTACACAGAGTTACAAAGATGGTTCATTTTACAAGAAAGATACGGACGTGCTGGAACGTGTCCAGAGAAGGGCCACGAGGATGATCAGAGGGCTGGAGCACCTCTCCTGTGAAGACAGGCTGAGAGAGTTGGGGTTATTCAGTCTGGAGAAGAGAAGGCTGTGAGGAGACCTTATTGTGGCCTTCCAGTATCAGAAGGGGGCTTACAAGAAAGCTGGTGAGGGACTTTTCAGGATGTCGGGCAGTTACAGGACAAGGGGGAATGGATCCAAACTAGAGGAGGGTAGATTTAGATTGGACATTAGGAAGAAGTTCTTCCCCATGAGGGTGGTGAGACACTGGAACAGGTTGCCCAGAGAGGTGGTGGAAGCCCCATCCCTGGAAGTTTTTAAGGCCAGGCTGGATGGGTCTCTAGGCAACCTGGTCTAGTGGGAGGTGTCCCTGCCCATGGCAGGGGGGTTGGAACTCGGTGATATTCAAGGTCCTTTCCAACCCTGATGATTCTATGATTTCACTAGAGTTTTATTTGCAGGGTTGCCCACATAACAAGGATAACTGCTTTAGACATCCCCCGTGTTAATGCCTGGTGTGCACACGCTGTTACTGTTTTTATTAAAGTCACCCAGTTAAACCTTACAGAAGGATTTGCACCTAACAATGCTAAATGCTGCTCTTTTTTTTTAATTATTTTTTTTTTGACAGCAGCGAGTGAAAGGTATAGGTGAGATTTGCAGTATTTATCCTACAATAATGCACAGGGCTCCAGTCAGAATCCATGTCCTTTGAGGCACATGTTGTGTAAACAAATACAAGGATATTGTTCTTTCTTGAAAGCGTGTGAAAGAATCCTCTGCATCAGACATATGTCTCGATTTGAGTCACAAAGAGAAAAGATACCATCATTTTCAGTTCCATTTAAACTTGGAAATGACAGTTCATCATTGTATGGCTATTTTCAAAGATTTCTAACTACGCAAAGTTTAGTATTTGTTGAAGGGGAAAAAAAAATTATGCCGAAGGAGGAAAAGTTAATGACAGAGCAGTTGTAGGTACAGCCTGAGTCAAACAAATATCCACTGACATAGTTCAGTTGTTGTCACCCGAGTTCATTTCACATGGGAGGCTTGGGTTTGGATCTAAGAGTTAGTCACCCATTGGTGTGCAACCATCCTACTGCTACGTTGTGCTTACAGCAGATCTTGCCTTCTGTTCTTTTTTTTTAATTATTATTCTGTCCATGTGAGGGTTGCACAAAATCCAAGCTTTCAGATGTGGATTTGCTCTCAGTGATTCTGACATTCAGATTTACTGATGTTTGATTTTTTTCATCCTGACAGAACCTCACTTTTGTTTCCTAATTCATATTCACTCTTTTTCCACAGCAAAACCCACATGGCAAATTACATGAATGATTCTGTGGAGGCTAAACCAAGATTGCTGAACTCATTTTCATGCATGGCTAAACACAGAATTGAACCTCATGCTCCAGAAGTGAAAGGTTAGTGATTTTAGATAATTTTAAAACGATTGTATGGGAGTTGATACAGCTACTGTCAGTTTACTCTAATCCTGTTCTTTGTTGACTCTGCCCTTGCCGAGGCACTGCTTTCTGTCAGTGATTAAGGGGAGATGTTGCTGTCAGTGATGCTGATTCAGCAGAGCTAAGAATCAGTAAATTAGCAATGACTGTAAGGGGATTTTAAATATTGGTAGAGTACCAAACTTCTATTCTTACTGAGTCTTGGAGGTGAAAGTCCAATCAAGTTACTGTACCAGGCAATCTGAGAGAGATGACAGTCGTCTTTCTGAGTCACAAGACAGAAAGTATATCCAGTTTTTGACTTCTTAGTGTCACTGCTTTAAAAGAATATCAAAGAACCATGTAAAAATAACTAAGTCTATAGAACCAGTGTACATTCTAATGGACTGTAACAAAATGGTGTGGACAGCTGAAGAATAATTAACTCTGCCAGTTCAGTATCTTTACTATTTATGGAGTAATGCTCTCTATTCTTCAGGTCTCTTCTTGGTTTTTTAACTATCTGCACAAAATGAGATGCTTTCATAAGTACAATATTCAACCTCAGTATTTTCCATGTGTCAGGAGATGCCTTTATGCACGTGAAGGTACCTAATCCATACAGCAGCTGAATGGTGGGACACTGATACAGAAATTGAAGCAGCAGCACACTACTGAACATCAAAGAAGTTCTACCAAAGAAAGTCTTTTGGTTTGGTTCTTTTGTTTGGTTTGGTTTTGGTTTTGTTTGGGTTTTTTGGTTGTTTTTTGTTTGTTTGTTCATTTTTTTGTTTGTTCATTTTTTTGTTTGTTCATTTTTTTGTTTGTTCATTTTTTTGTTTGTTCATTTTTTTGTTTGTTTTTTAGCAGCTGGCAACATGCATAGCTACACTTTGGACAAAACTAGTAAGATGGGGTTAAAGGGAGTAACTTTTGACTATTCCAGCTTGAGATGACATATGGCATGGAGTCTGACGTAGCATCAAAGCATTACTAAATAGAACTACATCTAGGGTGTGAGAGTACTGGAAGGGATGATAAATATTAGCCACTGGGTATTGTACAGTTCAGCTTTCTCTTCTCTATGGAAGTAGAGTCTGTGACCCTGCTTTAACTGGTAATTAACAGTGGCTCATAGTGGTCAATTCAGAGACAAAAAGTGTTAAACTTCTGGTGCCATACTAGCTTAGGCAGCATGTGTTTCCTTTTTCAGAAAGGAAATGTAAATTCAAAAATATACCCACACCAAACCCATAATAAAACGGTCCTGCCTTCCTATATGTTATCATTTGCAGGTCTTGACAAGAGAAATTGGTTGGCTAGTGAAGGAAATAACTCTACTTCCAGAATTAAACTGTGGTCAGTGTGCTGACCTAGAGCTTAAAGTACCAATAGGCAAGTCACTCGGAAACAATGGTGGAGACCCTAGGTCAGTATAGACCAATATGCAAAATTATTGTGCCGACAGGTCATCTGCCTGTGGGTGAGACGTGCAAAACTAAGACACCTTTTTACTGAGTTCTGCGTGAGTTACAGAGATTGACAGAAGAAATGGGAGTCAGAAGGGTGAAGTAGGAAAAGTGTACAACTCTTAGGACAAGATTTAGACAAAAAAACCCCTGTACATGTAGATTGTGATGCTACAGCATCAAAAAGTTAAAAATGCTGTTATTTATTTCCTGGTTTATGGGGTATCGTTTATCGGCCGTGAACTTATGCAAAGATGGTGCTTTGGTGTTCCTGGTCTGTAGTGCTAGGGTTCTCTAGAACGTGTACCATGTGAATCACGGGAGCATCCATGAGCTCAGAGCCCCAACAACGTGGGCTTTGTGTCTGTATCGCCTTATTCAATCAGAACGCCTTCTAGAGCTGTGAAATGCAAAACTAACTTAAGAATCTAACAAGTTTCTGTTGCGTGAGTCAATCTCATTAAAATAAAAATTAAATGTAGAATCATAGGATGGCTTGAGTTGGAAGGGACCTTCAAGACCATCTAGTTCCAACCCCCCTGCCATGGGCAGGGACACCTCCCACCAGACCAGGTTGGTCAGAGTCTCATCCATCTTGGTCTTAAACATTTCCAGGCATGAGGCGTCCACAATGTATCTAGTGTAGCTAATATCAAATATCTAAATACCTATTGCATGAAAATCATGTTATGCTGTATTGTTACAGCACAAATATTTGTTAGATCCAGACAAAAGAGGGACTGAAAATAAGGAAGTAAACACCTCATCTGGGCACGTTTACCACGTAAAATCAACTATAACGGCATGATTTGAAGGCAATGCCCCAAATAATTTGTCAAGTTAGCGGATCCTAGTAAATAAAGGAGATGCCAATATAGGTAGCAGAGTGAAATGAAGAACCATAGGTACTGTCTTTCGTCACTTCATTGTTCTGTGGCTCATAATTGCACTGCAAAGAGGAATAATGATGCTTGGAAGGGTTTGAGAGCGAAATGCAATAAATGCTAATTCTTATCTGTGTTTATTTCAGGCAAACCCAGAAATGATGTCAGATCCAAATGAACCCTCACTCATGTCTGGTTATATGTGGGGAAAAAAAAACAGAAGTTTTTTCACAGTTATATCCCAGTTTGCCAGCCACATCTGCCCTATATTGTGATTTGCTCCATTATCTATAATGAATAAATATATATACACACACACATACATATGTATATATCTCCATATCATAGAATCATAGTATGGTAGGAGTTGGAAGGGACCTCTAGAGACCATCTAGTCCAACCCCCCTGCCAAAGCAGGATCACTGAGGGCAGGCCACACAGGAGCGCATCCAGGCGGGTTTTGAATGTCTCCAGAGAAGGAGACTCCACAACCTCTCTGGGCAGCCTGTACCACTGCTCTGGCACCCTCACAGAGAAGAAGTTTTTCCTCATGTTGA
>VWZK01012968.1:88357-224126 GCA_013396935.1 Baryphthengus martii | reverse complement strand
GAAACTGGTGTTAAAAACTAACTTATGTGCCCATTGACAGAATCCACTCAGCAGCAGAAGGAAGAACATCCGATGGGAATTGGAGAGACTGAGTCTGCTGACATGGACTGTGCAGAACGCAAAAAAAAGAGTCTGTCTCTGGAAGGTGTTGACTGTGGCAAGTCAGGTGTGTTGGATGACGTGTGTGTTGTCAGGTCATCCAGAAATGTACCACTAAAAGCTGACTGCAAAGAGGAAAATCACAGGCAGTCAAAACAAGACGTCATTTGTGTGGAGGCTGATGGTGACAGGACGTTTCTGAAGAATGCTAGTGAAGAAAATATTTATGTCCTGGATGCCACAAAAGAAGGAAATGTGGGTCGTTTTCTTAACGTAAGTAAAAATTTGCATGTGTTCTCTTAGTTGTCCTGTCTTAAATAAATGAATTATGTATTTGCCTAGAAATACACTAGAAACTAGAAAGCTTTAGTGCATAAACCATATATGTGGCAGGTGCGTGACAAGGCAGGCTCTGAGGTGCACCCTGCACTCTGAAGTGATGGGACAGCAGGTTGGGTCACAGCAGCTGTTAGTGCACCCGTAGGATGATGCATGCTACATACTACCTGGAGGTTTTGGCACCACTAGGCTCCTGAGGGAAATATTCCCCAGTAATGCATGACATCTTTCTCCTGAATTTTTAAACAGCCTTATTTGGGGGTGCAGAGTGCAAGTGGTGCATTTTGTTGAACCACAAGCCTTCTCCCAGCCTTGTTTTGTAGTTTCCCCAACCATTGCAAATTCTAGCTTGTGCTAATTTAGGGTAAGTGTTGTGATACTGAAGGAAACATCTCTACTGTTCAATCATAGGTTGAAAAAGTGGTCTGTCATACCATATACGTGCATGCTAAATAAATTTCTCAGTTTTGACTTGCCAAGGAATAGTAGTGAATTACCAAGTACCTTCAACTAAGATGAATGTTTCAGAGACATGCCTGCATGTACTCTGCAAGTAACTTACTCCTCTTCATTGGCATGAACATGTCTCTTACATCAAACTGCTTGCATATGTTTAAGTTGGTCTTCATTCCAGAGGTAATCATAGAATCACAAAATGGCTTTAGTTGGAAGGGACCTCAAAGATCATCTAGTTCCAACCCCACTGCCGTGGGCAGGGACACCTCCCACTAGGCCAGGTTGCTCAGAGCCTCATACAGCTTGGTCTTAAATACTTCCAGGGATGAGGCATCCACAACTTCTCAGGGCAACTTGTTCCAGACTAATCTTAAGATCTGTATAGTGCTAAGATTAATCTTCTGTCTTGCTGAACCGTACACATGTTCCTACATGCACCTGAATGACTTTTCACATCTCGTATCTCTTTGCCAACATACACAATCATTTAATCTACTGCTTCCCTACTAGCACTGTTCCTCTGGCTGACAGCAGGATACATCTGTCACATACTAATTATTTATGGTGCATCCTGAATCAAAGATGAATTCTCTCCATGACTTTCTGGAGGATGCCTTGATAAAAGAAATTGATTTTCCTAGGCAAAAGTACTTTCATAATAATCATTGAAATAATGCTTTGTAGAGACATAGTAACTGCAAAAATAAGTGACAGTGGCATTAATAGAGATTCTGTGCAGACTGGAGGAGGGAGGGAAGAAACTACCTTCACTAGTGGCAGATACCTGACACAAAATAGGTTCTTCAGCCAACAATGAGGTGCTTCACCTTTTCTGATTCAAATATTCTGTTTTACAGCACAGCTGCTGCCCAAATCTCTTTGCACAGAGCGTGTTTGTAGAGACTCATAACAGAAGTTTCCCATGGGTGGCGTTCTTCACAAACAGGTAAATTTTTGGAAGTTGAGTGTTGTTTGCTCAAGGGACCAGAGGAAAAAGCGGTGCTTAGTTATTAGGAAATAATGGTGCTGGGGACGGGGCAGATGCTTAGGTCATGAAACCCCAAAGCTACCTTCTTACTGGTGAATTCTTATGGTGTACTAAAGGCTGAAGGAATACAGATGGTGATGATCACTAATGAGTTTTCCTTTGGTTTTGCACTGAAATGTAAAGTGAGGAAGCTTAATTTTGATGCATCCACTGCAGCAGAAAAATAGTTGTAACTGGTCGTTTTGAAAGCCAAGATTCACTGATCATAGTATTGTGTCTCAGGGAATGGCCAGCAGCTCTAGGACCTACAGGGCAGGATTGGACCCTTCCGGGTCTTAAGGCTGAGACACTTTGTGGCCAAACAAACTGGCTTCAGGCCTTCTCTTTGCAGCTGCCGAGAGAAGCAGGACTTTGTGTCACTCAGCATGTCCTGAGGTGGTGGCACTGGGATACTCAGAGATGAAAACTTCCTCTGAAACCAAAAGGTGTGGCTCTTCACTTAATGGGTGAGAGAAAGGGAGGTGCAGAGAGCTGGTGCCAGTGAGACACAAGAAGGCAGCAGCTTTTCCCTGGAGGAGAAATACGAATTGTATAAATGAAGCTAACTGGCGCACGTGACAGCGGGAGTATTGCTTGAAAACATACAATAGAGGGAAGAGGGTTTGTTCTGGACGAACCAACTCCGCGGAGCACTGATCCTCTGTGGAGCTTTGCAAACCTGGTCCATACTAACACAGATGCTGGGGATTGCGCTGTGAGGGAGGCTGCCAAGAACTGAAGACAATGTTTTGAAATATGTCAGAAAAGAAAAAAAAAAATGTTTTAGCTAGTCTTTCTTGCTCAGGTAGTCGGTAAAGAAGTGTGTAGTGGGGACTGAGGCCAGTGGAGAAAGGTAATAGTGGTCAGCAGAAGCCACTCAGGGAAGAAGATGGTTGAAGGAATGTTCCTCTGTCTGGCCCTCTTGCTTTCTGGCAATCACCCTTTTACAACTTCTCCACATTAGGGGCTGCCTCTGGATCGTCAGGCTTAATTGTTTATCTTCAGTGAACTTGCCCGGTCACCTTTTTATTTTTTTTACATTTCTGACCTCTAGAACATCCTAAGGCAGCAAGTCCGAGGTTGCAATTATGTGCTACTTGAAAAGTCCTCATGTTGTTTGTTCTCAGCCTGCTGCCTGGTAATTCACTGCATGTTCCTCATATCGTATCCAGTGAGAAATGTCAGTGAATTACTCTCTCCTTTGCCACACTTGTATTTTATTGTATTTTCCCTCAATTGTCTGTCAGCTTCTTAGTCTCAGGTGTTTAAGTTGTCATTCATTTTGGGCAATGAATTTCCTACCTTAGAAATTTCTTCTCTTTCACGTACTATCAGAGTGGTAACTGCATTGAAACAAAGCTTGTCAGACCAAAGATGATAGTCTTGCACTATCCATAGGTCCTGGTAGGCAAAACAGAAGGCGTGTGCCAGAGACTCCTTATAATTCTTGGTTCTCTCCCAACAAGCCGCCTGTGGGTAGGTGGCTCCCTGCCCACTACGATTTGGGGGTTTGCGACAAATTGTAAGTGTAGTACTGTTTCACCTAGTTCAGAGAAATTAACTGAGTGTTTTATTTCTTAGGCATGTGAAAGCTGGAACTGAACTCACCTGGGATTATGGTTATGAAGCTGGAAGCATGCCAGGGACAGAGATTTCCTGTCAGTGTGGAGTTCAGAAGTGCAGGAAAAAAACCTTGTAGGCAAAGCTTTCCTACTGTCAACACATCATGTACCTGGAGATTTCTATGCTGGAAGGGGCTACTACACAGCGATCAGTGCACTTAAGCCTGTGGTGCTAATGACATTAAACGAACAACGCCTTTCACCTGATCGTTTTTTGATTTTACTTTTAAATGTCACTTTTGTCATTTGCAGAATTAGAACTGTTTCTCATAAGAACAGGCATCAAACTTTTCCTAGATAATTTCTGTGCTCCTAGTTTCCCCCCCCAACTTTTCATTCGTAAATGAAGTTCACAGTGCACTAGAAGAACTTATGCTTCTGTGCCATCTGCAGCAGAGACGTGACTGACACAGAGCAACGGTTAGTTGATGTTTTCTGTGCCCTTCCACAAAGCTGAGTTAGCAAAACTCCGTTGTCTGAAACTCAGTATGAAGTCAAGTCTGCCTGTTTGGCAGCTAAGAATTATTAAAATATACCTAAGCTGCCATGGATCCAGTGGGACAGGTAATCTTGAACAGAGATGAATCAGAACAGTTTTGCAGAGCTATTGCCGCAAACCAGTCAGAGACCGGAGTGGGGTTCTGCTCGTATTCTCGGGAACAGAAGTAAGACTCAAAATGGAGTCAGGTGCCTCAGAACTTTATTTGCCTGCTACAAATACAAAAGAGGAAGAAAGAGAGAAAAAGAGAAAGGAAAAGAAAGGAAAAAAACCCCAAAAGTTAGTTGTAATAGCTACCACCACGGAGATGAGGTGTTCCAACGGTGAAGGAGTCCGGGTGCAGAGAGTCCTGGAGGTGATGATGACGGTGAAGGAGAGAGCAGTCCATAGAAGTAGGAGTTTTCTTGGAGCAGAGAAGCAGTCCAAAGCCCCCAAACTCAAAACCTTGAGTGTCCTTTTTATAGTCCTCTTCCTTCCGAGAAATCTCTCCCCAACCCCTCCACCGCCAGCGGTGGTGTGCATGCCCAATATCATCATGGGGGGTGGGTCTTAGGTGGTCTCCATGCCCCCCTGTTTCCAGCTCCAGGTCTGGGTGCATGCATGGGAGTGAGGTTAAGTTTCTCAGAATCTCCTTTGTCTTCAGGTGTGAAAATAACAGGAAACCTCTAGCTCCATTGCTATGGTGGTGGTTTCATACCAGCAATGTCGAGACAAACAAATTCAGTCTTTGACAGCTATGTTTGTGTTACAAAGTGAGCTGGGCAAGTCCTGCTGCTGCAAGAAAGAAATGACTGGTTTTCGTCGGGTTGCATCTCTCTCCGTCTTTGTGACACCGAGAAATCCTTGGTGTGCCTCATTTCAGTGCCATATTATGTAGCGTGGGACAGGTGGGCCACGGAACTTGCCATGTGGTTTGCTGGCAAGGGAGAAACAAGCTACATTAGGTGACACTGAGAGCAGGTGCAGGAAGCAGCTCTGAAATGGAGCAAGGGATGGGTGTGCACCTGTGTGGCTTTTGAATGTTGGAGCCTTGCACAAAGAAGGCATCATGGAAGACGGGCGATTCAGACCGCTTGAAGTACCACCACCGAAGGCATCAGCAAAAGTGGTTTTACTGAAGTAAGATGTTGTTAAAAGTGAGGCTTAAGGTTCAATGGCGAGGTTCTCTGTGTTACTGCAGAGTGTAATCGTAATTTGAAGTTACCAGCACAAAGTCAAATTTACCAATACAACATCTAGTGCGTTATAATACAAGGTTATGTGCGATACCGGTTACTTATCAAAACACCTGAAGTTACTAAGGGGGTCTCTCAGCCTCGAGGAGTAACCTTGAGAGGTGTCCCAGTTCAAGGGGAGGTGACTGCTGTGCAACCAGCAGCTCAGCAGGGAGAGCTCAAAGGTGGCTCACTCAGGCTTTCGTGTTTATGGAATAAAGTGATTGACTCACAGTCAAATTACCTGCAATGAAAAAAGTAATCATGAGACTCCTTGTACCCACAACTTTCTTTGTTCCTTGATAAATAAGTCTTGGAAGAACCACCTGCTATTCAGGTGTTAATTGTATGAATGGTATTCCAGTTTCCAAGCCCGTATGCATTGATGCTCACCATGTCAGCCTGTACCTGTGTGGGTTTCCAGAGAATGGGTTGGAACTAGAGAATTTTTTGACCTGATTGTGGCTGAGGCCTTTGCTTCCTTTGGAGACTGAACCAAACTACCATGAGTTTGGTCAAGGAGTTGAGTGCATCCATCACAGGTGGATTTAAAGCTGGCCCTGCTGTTCACCTTACCTTCGCTTCCAGAATTTGTGGGAGGCCATGCGTGGCAGGTTATCAGGTCGTGCAGGATTTTGTGTTGGTATTGGCTCAGCCATTAGCAGATTTTTATCCTTGGATTTCCTGTTTTGCAGAGCGAAGTACTATTTGCAAGAGTTAGTGATGATTTAGACGCTTGTATCTGGGATTGAAATGTGCCTGTGAGAGACTTCCATGGCCATGGAGTAGAGATTCCAAGCCTACATCTGTACTGCAAAATGAAAGGGAAGCAGAAAGGGGTTCTTGGCCCTGAGGCAACAGCTGGCTTATGTCCACGTGGCTTAGGGTTAGTCCTCTTTTAACTCTGCATCTCTGCTGTGTAACCTGTGGCCCCAAGCTGGTTGTTTGCATTTGTTTTGGGTGCTTCAAGCTTAAAAAACATGGGGTTGTACTGCAACACACGATGCTCTCGAATTTCCCAGCAGTCTCAGCATGCCCGAGGAGTTTAAGCCTATTAAAAATGGACCTTTAATAGCTATCAGACCTATGAAACATTCTGCTCCCAATGAAACCTCAGCTCTTCTCTCACAAGGCACTGTTTGAGAGCTTGACATGCCAATCCAGCGAACCCCTCCTCAGCATTTGTGCCGGTCATTGCACTGCTCATTTATGTGCGGTTTCATCATGCATCTTCAGGGCTAAATGCTGTAGAGCGGGGTTGCCCCCAGTGTTGGTGCAGTACGCCTTCAAAGGGTCAGCCACCCACTCCTGCCCTGATCAGTCCCTTCTACCCCTCTGTCACTGAGGAGCACCACCACGTTAGCAACAGTCAGCATTCACCTCAGTTGCTTCTTGCTTTGTTGAAGATCGTCTCTGCTCAGAAGGAATTTGCCTTAGGATAACATCATGCAATGTAAAACCTCCAGAGACGTGTGTGACAAGCCCCCTGCTAGCCCAGCACCAGCGAAAGCCTTTTAAATAAGGGAGGATGTGGAAAATACCCATCTCTAAGCTTGACTTGAATGTGGAAAAGCTGATGATAATGACATTAAGGCATGAAGGTGTAGGGAGTGGGAAGTACGTTTTACTGCTGTTGATTGTATTTCCCAGATCAGTGGTCGGAGTTCTGGTACTGCGCTGGTGAGGAAAAGCTCTGTTTCTTGCTGCAGAAAACAGACCTGATGTTTCAAAAGATAAGGTATGCTTGCTTTGTGCAGTCTGTAACTATCTGGGAGCCCACTGTCAGCGTGGATTCCACAGCAGGTATGTTTGCTGTGTTTATCAGGTCTGTCTTTGGGCTGGTCCTTCTTCATTCTCCTTCTCCATGTGAGGATACACTTGATATAGTGGTTGCAATCAGCTTCTAGTTCCTCCTTGTGATCGGATGCTTTCAGTGCTTCTGAATCCGACAGACCAGAGCAGAGATCATGACCTGCCCTCTTGCAAACTTACCTTTCTGCCTGTCTTTGTAATTTTGTTGGAGTGGCTTCTGCTGAAGATGGCTGGCAAGTATTCTCTGCGGAGAGGGCTGTGCCAGTTCTACAGACAGTGCAAGAGTGCTCATCTGAACTTGCACTCTGCTCAGCTGTCAGTTCTTCTGCTTGCCCTCACACAGCTCAGAGATGGGCATTTTTCTAAACGCAGCCCCTCGTGCCACCCGTGCTTTAGCAGAGTACCACGTAGAAGCACCAAACACAAGCACCAGTGGAAGGATAAGTGGAAATATTCCAAGTGAAACGCTCAAAAGTGCTTGTGGAATGACACATTTGGGACTTCTTGTCACCCTGTCAGTGGTATCAAAAGAGAAGGAGAGTTCCTGATGAGAATCAAGGCACATTGAGAAGTGAAGTAGCGCTCTGGGGATGACCTGAAATTGGATATTCTGTTGGGCTGCGGGGGAGCGTAGGTGTTGCAGCACTGATGGAAGACCAGCAGAGGGGAATTTTGAATCCAAGTTAGGCTTTTTCAGGGTGGTACCTTGTTCCTGTGAAATGGTGGTGTCCAGCCACACGGTGTGGACATCGCTGACTCTCTTGTGGTAAGCAGGACAGTGAGCAATACTGGAGGGACAATAAAGGAGTGAGGATGTGTAAGGACTCCGTGACCTACAAGTAAATAAATATTAGTGCCTAAGGTGGGCATCCAAATGCAAAGACAGCTGAATATGAGGATGCTGAGATGTTGGAACAGGTTGCCCAAGGAAGTTGTGGCTGCCCCATCCCTGGAAGTGTTTAAGGCCAGGTTGTATGGGGCCCTGAGTAACCTGATCTAGTAGAAGGTGTCCCTGCCTATGCAGGGGGGTTGGAATTAGATGATCTTTAAGGTCCCTTCCAACCCTAGCCATTCTATGATTCTATCAACTATTGCATAGGGATAAAAGAAAGAACTGAAGCGCATTACACTGATAATTTTTTTTTTTTTCTAAAAAACTACCGAGCACTAATTTCCAGCTCCACCTGTTTCAGCAGAACTATATGGCTCTGCAGAGCAGGGACTTGGAAGAAGAGATCACAAGGGACATTTACTTCCACAGAGAATTGTTTCTTCTGTGTTGAAGAACAGACTTGTATTAGGAAAATTTTCCTAGTTTAAGATGTAGGCACCAGTGAGGGTGCTTGAATCCTGTTGATTCATTCAAGTACCATCCAGATAATAGATTGTAGAACTGGTGAAGCAGCATCTGGCTAATAGATAGAATCTGATTGCAAGCCTGCACACAGATGCTGACCTTAGCTCTGAAATGCTCCATCTGGGCAGGCGCAAAGGGGTTTGGGAAACCGGCTGGAATAACGCCAGCAGTGCTGAAAAGCCAAAGCTGTTCTAGGCGGTAAATGAAACTAATCTTAAAAAGCTCCATGTTGTGTTTGGTGTGGCCTCCCAAGGGGCCAGAACGTGCCTGTGATGTTGTGGCTCGTGAGCTGTGTGGACATAGAAGTCTAGGGTTTGTTTAATTATCCCATGCAGTGCAGAGGAACTTCGTGTAGGCCTAAACCTTGGTCATACTGGCACGATTTTGCCTTAAGCCTGGTGTTCAAAGAGCTTGAAGAAACATCTCGTCTGTGTGACACGGGAAGAGGAAATCTCTCAGTGGTGTGTGCTGTGTTGAGATCTGCAGAGCCACGAGCTGCTTCCAGTCGTGCTTTGCAGTTAGCTGGTTTGCGCTCATCACCTGCTTACATGGGCAGCTGTAAGGGACTAGAAATATGTCCCAACGCCATTGGTAGAACAGTTTAGCCACCAAAACCTCATTACTACAGCAACCAAGGAAGTCCTACCTGTTAGGAACACATCTACTTTCTCTTGTCTTGGAGCACATATCCCAGGTCCTTTGTGCGTGTGCCCGGGCCCAGGGTCAACTGAAGGGTGACATATGCGGGGGCTTGGACCCTCTGGAATTTTCAGGGACCCTCTAGTGATGGTACTGGGCATGCACCCCACCACTGGGCGGGAGGCAGCTCTGAGAACTGACCGAGCAGTGCAATAGGACAATAAGAGGCAAGACCAATGAAGACCGAAGGGGACGTTCTACCATGGGACTTGAGGATACACTGGACTGATGGGACACTGCAGATCCGTGGTGGAAGCTGTCATAACTCTCTCTCAGTCTTTTCTCTCTTGCTCTCCCTTTTCTTTGTGTACTTGTCGTGGGCCAAATAAAGTGATTTGGCACTTTACTCCGTTTTGAGTCAATTCTGTTTCCGACAATACAAGAAACGTGGTCATGATAAAATGTCTAACATCACTCAGGAGTTAAGCCGAGCCGCCCCCAGCCACTCAGAATTACCTGAGGTCGGTTGAAAAGCAAGGGAGTTTAACCTCTGCCAAATTATTCAACCCAACAGTGGATCATGACAGCAGCTTGGAGAGGATCAGCCACCAGGCTTAGGAGCAGCGAAGCACCATCCCATGTCCCCTGTGGACAAGCCTGTGTTTGACCTCCTGACCAAGGAACGTGCTGACCTTTCACACAGGCCTTTGTGNGGGAAGAGGGAGAGGAGGAGGAGGAGGGGGGTGGGAAGGGAGCGACCGCGGAAGGGGTTACTGGTGCTGGCCCGGCCTGTGAGGACGCGGGTGGATGGTGCCCCCCGTCCCGCGGTAAGTCTCACTGCGGAAACGGGGGCGGGGGTAACCGGGACCAGCCCACGTTCGGCGCCCTCCCCGCAGTGCTTGGTTCCTTCCGTGTCCCCTCTTCCCGGAGCATTAATGAAAGGGCTCGGCTGGAGCTGGGGGGAGAGCGAGGCTGCGAAGGGGCTGTGAGGAAGAGCCCGAGTTTCCCTTAAGAAGGGGTGGCCGTTGTCATGGGGGACCCCAGCGACCGGGCCTGCCTCGGCCCGGGGCACCCCGGGAGGCTCAGAGCCGAGGCAGGCTCCTACTAGGTGGCAGCTCTCCCTGCTAGGCCTTGAAGCGCCGGGGAAGTAAGGGAAGACATCATCTCAGCAGGCCCCATCCCAGCCCTGCCTCAGAGCCCAGGTGTCCGTGCTGACGGGGAGTTGATCCTTCTTCAACTTCTGCCGCATAGCACTTAGTGGCCGTAGCAAGGCGGGGACTTTTAGTCTCTTTAAAATGGCACTTCTGTGTTTAGAATGCTGGAAACAGTGTGTCAGTGGAGGCTAAGTGCATCAGGGAGCAATTGAGGACCTCTAATAATAGAAGTCTCCCACCTGGAGCACTGTGTCCAGCTCTGTGGTCCCCGGTACAAGACAGACATGGACATGTTAGAGTGGGTCCAGAGGAGGGCTGTGGAGAATGGTCAGATGATTGGAACACCTCTCCTGTGAAGAGCCTGAAAGAGTTGGAATTGTTCAGCCTGGAGAGGAGAAGGCTCTGGGGAGATCTTTTGTGGCCTTTCATTTTGTAAAACGGGGTTATAAGAGAGATGACTGAGACTTTTTCACAGGTCCTGCTGTGACAGGACAAGGGGCAACAGTTTTAAACTGAAAGAGGGTAGCTTTGGATTAGACATAACTGAGAAATTTTTTTATGTTGCGGGTGATGAGACACTAGCACAAGTTGTCCAGAGAAGTTGTGGCTGCCCTATCCCTGGAAGTGTTCCAAGGTCAGGGTGGGTAGGATTTTAAGCCACCTGATCTAGTGAAAGCTGTCTGGGCCCATAACAGGNGTGAGTAAGAACCTGGATGGCCGGGTATGAAGCCAGTGCACTGCAGCTGCCTCCTCCTCATCCACTGAGGAGGCACAGAGCGGAGGAAGAGGCTGATGGCTGTGGGGCACACACCACCTTCTCCTGGTCTTTCCTGCCCGCCTCTTGAATCAGCTGCTTGGTCCGATGTCACCTTGCCGGCCCCCACACTGGACCCCGAGAGCGGCCTCCCCATCACATCAGGCCTTTTAATCTGTCCTGGTTAAGGGAGGCATAAAAATAAACGGGAGTCGATGGGAGGGTGCAAGATGCGGAAGAAATCCCTCGGGGAAACGGCTGCCCGACGGCGGCGACGGGGGATGCCGGGCGCGGGTATCGAACCNGAGCCGAGGCAGGCTCCTACTAGGTGGCAGCTCTCCCTGCTAGGCCTTGAAGCGCCGGGGAAGTAAGGGAAGACATCATCTCAGCAGGCCCCATCCCAGCCCTGCCTCAGAGCCCAGGTGTCCGTGCTGATGGGGAGTTGATCCTTCTTCAACTTCTGCCGCATAGCACTTAGTGGCCGTAGCAAGGCGGGGACTTTTAGTCTCTTTAAAATGGCACTTCTGTGTTTAGAATGCTGGAAACAGTGTGTCAGTGGAGGCTAAGTGCATCAGGGAGCAATTGAGGACCTCTAATAATAGAAGTCTCCCACCTGGAGCACTGTGTCCAGCTCTGTGGTCCCCGGTACAAGACAGACATGGACATGTTAGAGTGGGTCCAGAGGAGGGCTGTGGAGAATGGTCAGATGATTGGAACACCTCTCCTGTGAAGAGCCTGAAAGAGTTGGAATTGTTCAGCCTGGAGAGGAGAAGGCTCTGGGGAGATCTTTTGTGGCCTTTCATTTTGTAAAACGGGGTTATAAGAGAGATGACTGAGACTTTTTCACAGGTCCTGCTGTGACAGGACAAGGGGCAACAGTTTTAAACTGAAAGAGGGTAGCTTTGGATTAGACATAACTGAGAAATTTTTTTATGTTGCGGGTGATGAGACACTAGCACAAGTTGTCCAGAGAAGTTGTGGCTGCCCTATCCCTGGAAGTGTTCCAAGGTCAGGGTGGGTAGGATTTTAAGCCACCTGATCTAGTGAAAGCTGTCTGGGCCCATAACAGGGAGGTTGGAACTGGATGTTCTTCAAAGATCCCTTCTACCCCCAGCCATTCTATGATTCTGTGATCTTGTGAATAGCTAAGAGTTTAGATCTAATGAGGAGCCCTCCAGTCGCCCCCGTCACTTGGATCAGATGTGTTAACATATAACTTTCTAATGAAAATATTTTTTTATATTCTTTGAAACATTTCCCCTGTAGCAAGTGAAAGGTGATCAGAAAGGTAGATTTCTGTTTTTTTTTTCTGAAAGTCTTGCAAAGGCCGGGGGTGTTTATGCTGCTAATGACTTGGGGGATGATGAGGGGTGGGGGCAGGGGGCTTGTGTAGGTCATGCCCAGCTAGGCTGTGACCAGCAGTTCTGCTTTCCCACAGAGTGCAAACAGAGGACACTGTGATGGGGCTATAATTTCCTTCTTTTTCTCTACTTCTTCTCTTCTACTTTTTCTCTTTTTCAGTAGATGAAATCCTTCGCTGTACTGGGGTGAATGGGAGACCAGAGCGGGAGCTAGGTGGGTTGCAGTAGCACACGGGAAGTCAGAAGACTTGGCTTCTTTTCCTTACTCCCCAACAAATACACTGAGTGACCTTCTCTGCCTTCATTTCCTCCTGTGTAAACTGTGTATATTTGGGTGCAAGGATTCTTTCAGAATTAATTCTGGAAAGGAAATACTTAAATGTTTCGGAAAGGCGTGTTTGGAAGTTGCACGCTCCCTGTGCTCTTGCCAAGGATGTTCTTGGGTTTTTTTTACTTTCTGTTTCGTTTTCTGCTTTCATCCATTTTGCCACTGTTGGGAAAAAGAAAAAAAACTCCCTGCGTGTAGGAAATGGCACAAGTAACACAGGAGCAGCCAGAAGCATGTGACTGTTTCTTTCCTTCAGCTGCTTCTCCTCTGTCTTCTGTTTTGCAGCTTCCTTTGCTTTATCTTTAGTGGAGGGCGGTGGAAGGGCGTCCAGCTGAATTAGTTACCTGAGGTTCCCACAGTCCGCTCCTGTAGCAGTGAAAGTGAAAGGTGGCTGTGAAGAGCTGCAGATGGACTTTGTGACAGCGAGTCAGGTGGCTATGAAATAGCAGGTGAAAATCCAGCACTGATAGGCGGAAAATGATGCGTGTGTCAGAGCAACAATCGTAACGCTGATGGCGAAGGCCTCTGAGGTCTGATACCGCTTAGAAAAGAGAGCTGGGGGCTCTAACACAGATCTAGGAAAACCTCAGCTTCGTGCTCAGGAGCTGTCTAAAATGTGATTGAAAAACTGTAGATCATTAAGAAAATAGGAAAATCCAGAGCGCCGTTGTGACTTTGTATTGGAAATGGCAGCCCAGCCTTTTGAAATTTGTTTGCTCCTCTCAGAGCACAGCTGGGAGTAAAGAGATTGAGAAGTGACAGGGATGGTCAGAGATGTGGAGCAGCTTCTGTACAAGCAACAACTAACTAGTTTCAGATTCTTCAGCTTGGAAAAAGAGCCAGTAGGAGAAGGCGAAACAGATCGGTGCTTTCACAAGGGTTACTGGAGGAGCTGAGCAAGGAACAACGATTTCTTGACTTTTCAGACAGATTCTGGGGTGTCAAATGGAATCTGTGAGCGACAAGCTTAAGACCTGCGAAAACAAGGGGTTGTTTAGGTGAAATGTAATAAAACTGTGGAACTGGAATATGCCCTTAGCCTCTCCCTTCTCGCCAAATCCATCGCCCCGTTTAGCTCAGTAGGCAATCTCTGGCAGTAGCAGAAAGCTGGGGAAGAGCACTGGGCCGAGGCAACGCTCCCGTGGGGGACAGAGTGTGGAGCCAAATGAGGCAGAAGGTGCAGGATGGCTGCTTCTGCAGCGGGGAACGGCCCAGAGCTGTCCTTCCACTGCTTCGGGGTTCCTGCAGAGGTGCCGGCGTGACCCCAAGGCTGACCTTGTCTGAGTGTCCTCTCTTCTGCAGCACCAGGATTTCTCCAGAGCCTGTGAGAACACCAGGGACTGTCAGCTCTCCCTTGAGCCTCTTCCTCAAGAAATTCCCAGCGCCCCCGGAGCTGGATCCTCTGACTGGGCCTGTGCAGGGCCTATGTACCTGCATCAATTCCAGGTATTAGGTTGCTGCAGAGAACATTTCCTGAGTTCTAGACCATTCCAACTCTACCTTGTTCTGCTTTTTAATTTCTTTCTGGTTTTGTTTTCTGTTGTATTTCTAATATTCCTATTTCTATACATTTCTGTGTTTCTATCATATTTATTTAATACTTAAATCCTGAGACTGATGTGATGATCACTGTATAGATGGATATTGGAAATCAGTCCCTCCCTTGCTTACAAGAGATAGAAAGAAGGACAGGGGAAAAAAAACCCCAGACACGTGTGAAGGCAAAGTGACTAAATAAATTCTTGGTGGCAGAGCCTGAAGGGAGGTGGGGAATCTTCTTCTGCTCTGATGTTCTTCTCACTTGAGAGACTATCTATCTGCTCTGTTTTATTTTCTCACTAGATTAATTTTGCTTCAAATTGTATTTCTTGAAAGTAAAAGCAGACTTTTCCTCACCTTATCCTACAGGAGTTTGTGCTGTCAGAGGTGACATCTCCAGCAAAGGGCAGTTTGGAGTATCACACCTAGTAAGAGTGGGAAATTGTTGAAGATTTCTGCGGTGGACTTACACAGAAACCACAGACAAAGTAACATTTCTGCTACTAATATGTGATGTGATGCTCTAAACTACTGGTGGAAGATGTGGGTAAAGACTTAACCAGAAACACTTAGACTTTAGTGAAATAAGTAGCTGGCCTAAAAATTTTACAGCAGCTGGGGCAAAAGAGAGACTATGTGAAGAAGAACAGTAAGACTTGAGTGGATATGGCCAGGAAAAGAGAACAAATGTCCATGGGGCAAGTCCCAGGATATAGAGAACATTGTCACTCGTGTTAGTGCTCTACCTCATTGAGAGAAAATGTTCAAATTTCTTATTTCTTACTCTTTCTTCTGACTGCTTTTACTTGCATGCCTCTCCACACTTATTGCATCCTTTTTACAGTAAGGAATCCTTTTTACAGTAAGAAATTATCATTTCTTCCTTGTTTCCTGTGAACTCCTGGAAGGCACTGGAGAAGTGAGGACAACTGTTTTTGTCTCCTGACTTGCAGACCCAACATGACAGAACTAGCTTAAGGAAAGCGCTGCTATGAATGATTTACCTCCCCTAAATAAAAGGGGTTTCAACATCTAGGGCATGACTTGCTGGCCCACTCTTGGGCCAGTTGTTGGGGCAGATGTTGCCGAGCAAGCTTGAAAACTCTTATATTACTCCTTATCACTTGTTAGTGACTTTTCAAGAGGAAATAAACCAGTTTTCTTCCTGCTCTTAACTGCTGGAGCTTCTGAGAGCTGGTTTCCTTCCCACCGCTGTCCCAAGAGTGGACTTTGCCTCTTCTACAAGTAGCTGTTGCTGGAGGAACAAAGCACCAAGGTTCAGGGAATGTTGGTGAAGGAGCGGTTAGGAAGCAAGCACAAGCAAGCCGTGCCTTCCTCTTCGTCCTGCTTGGCGTCTGAGAGTTGCATCAATTGCTTTGTGTTTTGTCCTGGGTTTTCTTCTCCAGGTATTTTCTGGATAATGGCGAAGATGGTGAGAAGAACGTGTGCATTTTGTTCAGAAGGGGAGGCTGGTTCTGTGATGTATATTGCCAAAGAGCGGAATATTGCAGCCCATCAGGATTGTCTGGTGAGTACTTTTGCTTGGTTGGTACCTAAGAGGAATGGGGAAAGAGCTAAAGGGGACGTTTCCACTGTTTGTCTACTTGTGACTCTACAACGGTATCTGAATTAAAAGGTTGGTTACCCAAACCAGCAGGCTGAGGTTAGATTGAAAAGCTATGAAAAGCAACAGGGCTTGGCCAGAGTTCTGGAGAGAGGGAGGACACAGCTGGACATGTCGATTTGTGGTGTTTTCATACATATCTGTTCCTATCAGTGGTTCTAGACACATATACAGTAGGAATAAGTCTTCTTGAGACACTAAATTGAATGAGGCTTCTCAGACCACAGAAGGTTGTTTACTTACTTTAATCCTTTGCATGACAATATTCACATCACTTGAAATATCAAGGTGAAAAGAGTCTCAGTCTGCCTTATATAAAATAAGAAATAAAAGTAAGTTGATTATATCAAAGTATCTGTGAAGGTCTAAGCGTGCTGTGATCCTAGAATATCTTTACTCTTTTTGCTGTCAAAATGTCTCTCCTTTATTCTGGGATCTTAGTGGAACTGACTCTTGGTGTGCGGAATAAACTGCAGCTGCCGTATTCTCCCTTCAGTGAGGGTCACTTAGTGCAGGAGATGCATCTGCTGCTGGAACAGCTTTCTGGCTTTCACTGTCCCAGCCTTATCTTCGCAGGTTTTATATTTGTATCTTTATCTATTACCTTTTTTTTTTTTTTAGCAGAATGTTACAGAAACATTTTATGCCTATTTTGCAGTGTTACCTGTATGTTTTGTTTGAAAAAGATAGGTTTTGTTGGGCATATAATGTTGCTCCCATGTTGAAACTTTTTTTTATCTACGACAACTGTACTGATTTCTCTGGCTTAGGCTTCTCTGCGTTGTTTGGGCTTTTTTGCAGTTGACCAGTTGGCTATCACCTTCTGAGTAGACAGACTGTGCCTGTCAGTTGACATAAAGGTAGCTCATTTTTGTTTGAAGTTATCTGTATATAATGATTAGAACAAAGTTGCTAAGAACTTCCCCTTTCTCACTTATTGTCATGGCTCAGCACTTCTGTGGGGATGAAAGTGGCCCGAATGTGCACGTACACATTTTTTTGTGGGTTTCTCCCAGGCTTTGTACCATGTCCTCTGTTTCTCATGCAGTCAACTGTTGTCAGCACTGGACAATGTGGAAATTTTGATTACAGAGAAATGTTGCATCCAGCTGTAAAGCTGAACAACTGGGCAAATAAGATGTTCAAGGTGTGGAGGTCTGTCAACTGAAGAGCTGCTTCTTACTCTGAGGAGCCTGGACTTCCAGACTTTCTTCATTCACACTTATTACTAAATTCACTTTTTCACCTTTTTGTCTTTTCTTAGTTCACCTTCAGGTCATGTGAAATCTCCTGTATAGACAGAGGAACTTCTTTTGGCTGGGAAAAAGTTTAAGCACAGCTCCTTGTTCAGTGTAGGTAAAACCTCTTAAAAACACAGAGAAAAGTCAGCCTTTTTAGGTAGGGCAGCTGCAAGAAGAGGAGATAGATACATCGTTCCTCTCACTTCTGCACTGGTAGCCGAGTCCCTCTATTAATTATTAATACTGTCTCTTTTGTCTTTAGTTATTTTCCTCAGGATTTGTGGAATCTGAAGAGTATAACCCAGATAATCTGGATATAAGGTTTGATGTGGCATCGGTGTTGAAAGAACTCAAGAGAGGAAAGCGGCTGGTAAGGAGTTTCTGAGTCTGTACTTAGTGTATCTTTATCGTACTGAAGGTTGTCTGAGAGTTGCATCAGTTGCTTGTTTTACACTTGGAAAAGAAACACAGAAAAATACTTTGTCCTTCTGATCTACTAAGTTTAGGAAAATCACAGATTTAGAGTTAGAAGCATGGATTTGACATTGTATTTGGTGAAATTTAGTTCATTTTATATTAAAATGTGTTGTTTTTTCTCACCTTTAAATCCTTAGTCTAACATTCTTAAGAGGCTTTGGTAAAGGACTAAACCAGTGCCTGAAACAAAATTATACGATCCATAAGTGTAAAGGGAAACACCTTCTGGTTTTAGCAGAAGGAAGGTGTCCNCCCCCCTTATCACTTTCCCAAAACAACAGGAAAAAAAACGTAACCTTGAGGGAGAAGAAAAAAACCAGAACTTCTCTCCTTTCTCAGACTCAGTTTAAAGACATAGGAAGGCATAAAATTCATTCTTCTGGGCATGGGCTGACGACATAGGATAAACTCCAAGACAGAAAGTTATGTATACGAGGTTTTCTTATTAACTTTGTCTTCAGCTGCTCACCTCCCTTACATCCTGGGCAGAGCTCTTCTCATTACAAAGTTAGCCTAGAAAACACGAACACAAGCACTAATATCAGTAGGTATGGAAGTAATTTGGGCAAGATTTAGGGAAGTGTGGGGAGAAGTTGCCCGTTGCCCACTGCCCACACACTACTCTTTGCATCGTTTTACAAATTCATCAGTATGAAATTGAGGTAAGAGAGCAAAAAGGTGGCTGAAATAACGACCAGGGTAGGAATTTGCAGCAGTGAACTCACCTGATGAGTTACGCCGCAGCAACTTGCAACGAAAGATTTGAATTTCCTACAAAGAATAGTATTTGCCTTAGGTGGCAAGATTTTTCAGTAGCCATCTGTGATGTTTACCTCTAAACCTCATCCTGTTCCAGATGTGCAACTTCTGTCGCAAGAAAGGAGCCACTGTGGGATGCGAGGAACGAGCCTGTCGCAGAAGTTATCACTACTTCTGTGCCCTCTGCGACGATGCAGCCATAGAAACGGATGAAGTAAACGGAGTCTACCGGTATTTAACCAAGTATTTTCTAGCTGATGTTGTCAAGATTATGGTGATGGTGTCAAGAGGAGAGACTTAAATGTGTTTTAGAGTTTAAAAAGGAAATATGTTCTACTCTCTTAAAGTGGTGCTTTATCTTCTGTTCCCAAGGGATAGGGGAAATGTTTTCTTTTCACAGGAAAACGTCACAGCAGTGGGAGGGAATCTATTCACTGTTTGGGGCTGCAACACACCTGATAAATCACCAGGCCAAAATTGAGGAAGTCGGTCCTTACTGGCTATGCGATTGTAAATTTCTCTTGGTTCAAAAGCTTCAGTAAATGTGGTCTGACCACAGAGCAGCAGTCTAGCACTATCACATCTGTTCACATTAGGCAAATCCTGGTCATTTACTCTCCATCTGTAGGCAGAAAGTTTTGTATTCCCACCAAAGCCCTTGTATTTAAGTGCATTGCTAGCCTTAACACAATTAAAGAGACTTTAAGTAAATTTTCAATCCTGATCATGCTTGTCCTGGTGCCTGCTGCCCTCGGGCTGCCTGCATTGCTGTTAGTAGATAGAACAAGTTGTTTAGAGGATGCAGATGAAGGGGTTGAGAAGTTGGTCCTTTAGGGATGTTTTGAAGTGCTGAAGCTATAGTAAAGTCTGAGGTGCATAAAAGTCCCCATGTCTATTTTTCTGCAAGGCCAGAGAGATCACAGGCCATGTTAGTCTTAGATTAATCTGGTAGACTGTCTAATCACTACTTGTTTCAGGAAGACATGGACAAGGGCAGTCCTCAGCAGCAGTGGATGGTGGGCCTTTTTGTGTCAAAACATGGCACTCCTGGCTGCCTCACTAGGGCTCTCAGTCCAAACTAGATAACGTCTTTCTGCATGGGTGTAGGCCCAGCTGTATAGTGAAGATGTTATGTTTAGTTTATGCTTATAAAGTCTCTGGTAGTCTACAAAGCTTGTGAAAGAGGATAGTGGGGATGTTGGAGACTTTCTGTGGTCACACAATAAATGGCTCTCATCATAAAGCTTTAGAAAGGACACCTCAGACTGAAGAAGACTGAACTTTTCAAGACGTTGAAAGATGATTTGGACTATTAACAGTCTTGATCCAAACTGGTAAAGAAGTGGTTGAATGTATCGTTTGATTTGGTGGTTTTCTGAGCTGGTGACTTCGGAGATTTGGAAGAGGGACCCTTAAAAATGCCTTATGTTAAGTCACTGTGAGATTAATTGCTTATTCTGTACAGAAATACAGGAAATGAGGCTATAGCAACCCATACTGGAGATGAAAAGGGACTGAATTAGAGAAAGATGATGAGGCAGGTTTTAGGGATTTGAACCCAAAGACTTTTTACACAGTATTAGTAGCATAAATAAAACACGAAATTTGTAGCTAGCCTGAAATTATTGGAGGGAAAATGAACCAGACTTAAAAAACAGTGGATGTGTATTGACAGCCACCTGCACCACTTTGTGGTGAAATACAACATACTGAAAAGCGTATCAAGAGAGGTCATTCCTTCAGGAGAGAACCCTGGGGGTTTTAACTTCTGAGCTGCCCTCGTCGCGACGATGAGTAGCGATTATCAAAACAAATAGAGCAGAAGGAAAAGGAGAAGGCGTACAGCGCTGTGGAAGCGGCGAACAAGAACTGAGGTGGGGAAACAAGTGTATTTTATACTGTCATCTTGCAAAACTGATAGTAGGGAAGTGCCGAAGTGCTTCCAAATCAAGTGGCCTGAGTAGTAAAAGGTGTTGTCCGTTCTTTAGAAGATGTGCTTGGACTTAGGAAGGTTGGTTTTAGCTGGGAAAGAATAGAATTAAAGGGAAGGGTAAAAAAAAAAAAGTAGCCTCCTAAGGGCAATATTAGAAGTTCAAGGGTGTAAATAAGGTGCCTCCAGAACTTAGAATTGTTAGGCACATAAATCTGGGGGGTTTTGTGCGTCAAAATGAATTTCATGCAAAAGAGTTGGCTTGTCAAGGAAATTGACTATGTTTCTAAAGGGAGTACTTCTATTTTCTTAAAATAAAAGAATGACAATAATTAGAAATCCTCAAAAATGCCGTTCCCTTTAGAAATTGCTTTCAAATACTTGAACAGTAGTCTTGGCAAACAGATTTGCAATTAAGAGATCAGCTAAACCACACTCTTGACAAGGCGATTTTGCTTAGAAAGTGATTTGGGATCCTTCTGTAAGAAAGGTGTATTTTAGATGCTGGTTCACGTTTGCTACATGTTACTGTATCCAAAAGACAAGGAATATTTTCAGCTGTATTTGTTGCATTTTGCTTCTGCCAAGGAATTCACATTGCTCTCCTAGGACCAGAGGAAATATTTCCATCTGACATACTCCTAAAGGAATTAATAGATGGAGCAGCTTTAAGCTACTGGATCTCAAAGGGAGTGCCCTACTTCTTCAGGATTTAGGGAACCACCTCATCAGCACTGGGCAGTGGAAAGGGAGGGACACGGAGATCGCAAGAGGTTCTGGACCCGGCCTGAGTGGTACAGGGCAGGGGGGCAGAACTGTAGTGGGTACAATTGGGCAATGTCAGTACATCGGTACTTTCACCTTCACAGCATTAATCTCATTTTAAGGAGGCGTTTCAATAAGAGGATCTTTGCCACAGTGGTCACCACACCAAATGAAATGTGTCTGCCTCAGGATTTGAACAGTGAACCAGTCCAAACAGAGTGGGGTAATGGAACTGGCTACTCAAAGCTTCAGTATTCAGAGTCCTCTGAAGCTCTAAAAGTACAAATAGAAGCTTGGTGAATGTATGTGACTTTAAAACAGGTGCTTTTCTAGGTGGGTAATGCTGTGCAGAAACCCTGATGATTCATTTTTATGCATCTTTCAGTTTATGTTCAATTAAAAGAGGGGGAAATGCCTGTTAAAATCAGTCAGCATAATTCTATTTACATATTTATTAACACTTTTTCTCTTTTTCTTAAAATTGAATTTAAATTTTAGAGTGTTCTGCCCAAAACATGACCCAGACAATAGGACCAATCACTATGGTGAGTTTCTTTCATGGCTTCATTGATTTCATTTGTTTTAAGAGTTTGCATCCCATAGGCAACTCATTTGAACAAAATAAATGTTACCCTACTTTTATATTGAGAGGTGGATTTCCATTCTTGAAGGAGTGCTTTGGTTGAGATCCTTGAGTGTGCACAAAAATTGAGAAGGTTTTCTGACGTAGGAAATGTTAAGATTTGATCTTCCTCAAATCTCCCTCAAACATGACTTGAACCACTGTGGACCTGATGCTTCCTGGAATTATTCTGACTCTGTGTGGGTGGGGAGGCCCAAGGAACTTGTAAAATCCATAGGATATATCAGAGCCACGCTAACGAGTGATGCACAAGCTTGGACTTGATTAGCAGAGAGGGTTGTTACAGGAGGGGTTGGTGGTCATCTTGGGGTTTTTATCAGGAGTTAAAACATTCACAGTTGCATCTTCCGTATTCACGGGTGGTAGTAGCGGTTATTTTTAATAGGGCCTTTCATTCTGAAGGATCCCAAAGAGCTTTCAGAGTGTCACCAAAGGGTTATGCAACCCGTGTCTAGGGATCGCTTTCCTTGCTACTGAAATGCAGATTAATTTGGCAGTCCTGGTCCTTGCTGATTCAAAGGTAGTCGGGAATCTCACTGAATTAACCAGCCAAAGCTATGACTTTCTTAACTGGAAGCCCACACGATCCTGCTCAAAAGGAGTGGGTCCTGGACTGGCCTTCACCTTGAAGTTAAGCTCAAACAAACTGTGAACACTAATGCTAAGCATGGCGTGCTCACACTGAAGTGTGGCAAACTTTGGCCAATCTTCCTGAAAAAGTCTGGCTCCGCCTTCATCCCACTCAAGGGGTTGAGTCAGTTAGGTGATTATCTCTTTATTATGTAATTTGTTGTTAAAGTTTTAGCCATACGGTCTGGAACTTCTTAGCCAGACATAACCATCTATTTAACAGCTGGTATTGCCGTGGTTCACTAACCAAATGCAGCTTCTTATTTCACGTAGTAATTTTACTTCATACTTATCTGTAGTTCTGAGGCCTTTCACTTTTTGCAATTAGGTTTGTGTGGTCTAATGGTTTTCAGTCTCTTGGGTCTGTGCAGGGTCCCATGTGGTCTCTTGCCCAAGTACTAGACAGAGCCAGTATTGCTTCATTTCCAGAGAGAGTAAGGCATTAAGTCCAGCCCTGCAGACCGCCTTCTTCATAAAGAAGGCTTGAATCTTAGGAGATTGAAGGTCTTGCTGTCTTCAAGTGCTGCTTATACAATGCCTGGTCCATGAGAAGAGTTTTCTCCTAGAGGAGATCTTCCAGAGGCACTTGATTTGGACTCTGTTTGAGGGATGAATGGATTCCTGAGGCGGTGTCAGCCCTGCCTCCTGAAGGAGCTTCTCCCACCTCTGTCTGAGAGAGTAGCTGTACCCCAGGAGGTGGAGGGCAGCTGTAAGCTGGGTAAGTAACGCTTGGTTTCCCAAGCCCAATGTCTCCTGCCTCTGGGCAGCCCTCAGAGGTGTTTGTGGCACTCAGAATAGCCAGGGCTATCTGCTGCTGAGTTGGCTGAAGTAGCAGGTTCTTTGCCTGGCCTGCTCCTGGCCCACCTGAGCAGGAGCAGCCCACTTGTGCTGATCGTGTTTGCAGGTCCGGATAGGGTGGGAAGCGAGAGAAGCTGGGGTGGAAGCACTGTGGCTCCATGGTAGAGTTCTGACTTTCAGGATCCAACCCGAGTGAAGTAGCTCAGCTGTTCCTCTGGGGCAGGGTGAGCCAGTGCTGGGCTCTGGGAACAGGAGCTGGTACAAAAGAGCTGCCTCTCCAGGCTTGTTTTCCATGGTAGCTTGGAGAAAATGGGGTCAAGGACCATCTCCTTGTTCCCAATACAGATGACATTCCGGTGCTGGAATGTCAGGGCTCTACTGTGTGACTGGAAGAGGATAGGAGGGCTTAAGGGCTAAGAAATCTTCTTGCAGCTCTGCACTGCAGTGATGGGAGGACGCTTTGGACGTGGAAACAGGCTCCAACCTCTGCTTAGCTGGAAGTGTTGGATGTGCCCAAAGTAAAGGCTGACAAGTGTGGAAGAGTGGAGAACATTGTGGGGAGCAAGAAGAGTTGGGCTGCTCTTTGAACTGTGTTCTTGTTTTATAAGGCATCCCTAAAGCATCAGGAGGAGCTAAGGAAATCCTACCACAGGTCAAAGAGGTTGTGTTAGGCAGCAAGGAACACTTTGTGGCTACACCAGCATCTCCTGGACTGCTCTGAGTTAGGCTGCCCAGCTTTATTTTGGATGAAGGGAGAGGCTACAACTGCCTTTCGGGCCATGACAGATGCAAATGTACAGCTCCAGTGCCCCTAAACCCAAACTTACTTCAACAGCCTTCCTGTACTAACAGTAATTCCTCACTCCTTTTAATAGGATGGTTTCTAACAGGAGAAGCCTTACTAGGTGCTGCCCAAAGAAAATAGAGTTAAATGGGAGGGGAGCTGTTATGGTTTAACCTCAACTGGCAACCAACCACCACCGGGCCACTCACTCATCCAATGGGATGGGGTGAGAAAAAAAGAAATGTTAAAACTCACGGGTTGATAAAGATAGTTTAATAGGACAGAAAAGGAAGAAAATAAGAATAATTGTAATAAAATAATAAAGTAATTAGAATGCACAAAACAAGTGATGTGCAATGCAGTTGCTCATCAGCGACTGGTCAATGCTCAGTCAGTCTGAGCCTTGGGCCACCACCCCCTGGCCAAACCCCCCCAGTTTTATCGTTCAGCACAACGTCATACGGTACGGAACACCCTTTGGCTCCGCTGGGTCAGCTGTCCTGGCTGTGTCCCCTCCCAGCTTCTTGTGCACCCCCAGCCTCCACTGGCAGGGCAGGGTAAGAAGCTGAAAAGTCCTTGACTTGGTGTAAGCACCGCTCAGCCACAACTAAAACATCAGTGTCTTATCAACACCGTTCTCCCACTAAATCCAAAACACAGCCCTGTACCAGCTACTGGGAAGAAAAATAACTCTCTCCCAGCTGAAAAGAGGACAGAGGCATGTAACCCTGCTGCATTTAAAACCCTCGGGTTTTGGTGGGTGGTTGAATTCTCTACTTTTCTCTGCTCCTGCCGTGTCTTCCTTGCCAGAGTTATCCTTCTCTGCTTGTGAGGCTGTAGCTGTTTCCAGCAGCTGCCAGTTGGAGAGAGGCTGGTGCACACTGATGGAAAGGGCAGAGTGAAAGCAGGTGATTTTGCCATACCACCTCACTAAAAACATTCTGTAGCATAAATAACATTAAACTGACAAGTCAGATTGCTAGGAGGGTCGTTATATCGATTAAAAACCTAATGCCATTTGTATGTCTTTGGGACTCCTAAAAGAATTCTTTACGTAGTCTTAAATTTGACGGCTTTGAGGGTATATTAACATAGGCAAGAATCGACTGGAGAAAAACCACTGTCACCTTTCATAAATTTGTCTGAAGTTTTTACCACCTAGAGGTAGTGCTGGTGGGCGGAATAAGTTCACTGTGCCACAGTCAAAAACAGCGTATTAAAAACTGGGGTTTACTTTATAATGAGTTTAAAAGGCAAAGTGATACCCCAACACTTCTTTTTGCACTTATTCCTAATGGTTCAGGCTTGTAATTTTTCATACATGGAAATAATGTGAATTCAACTGAAGTGTCAGGCATTTGGAGAAGGTGAAACATACTCTTGCTTTGCCCCCCAGATAAAATACTTTTGTATTTTTTTTGGGGGTGGGAAAGAGGATTTGAATTATGTGAAATTGTCAGTCTGAGGTTGACACATTTGTTACTCTATTGTTTCTTGATTCCTAGATGCAGCTAGTAAGAGGCGAAGACACTCACTGAAACCTTCCACCATCACAAAACAAATGGTAATTCTGAATTTAAATAGTTCTCAAACAGGAACCCACATCTGCTACAGCAAAGGACTTCTGTTGTGAAGTATTTTGACAGTGTGTTCAGAAAGAAACTTCCTCACAGAAGCAGTAACTTTCCCTGTACAGCTGCTTCGTTTCGATCCTGTCGTTCTGTCAAAACAAACCCGCTTGCATTTGGAGCTGCTTCAGGCAGAGCCAGGGCTGCCCTCGGGTAACGTGGCACAGGTGCAATAGGAACCTCCAAACCAGGCTGGCTCGATGGCTGTGGCCTTGATGTGAGCAGAAAAGGCTTCCCTTTGGGGAGGTCCTCCCTGCTTTGGAATTAGTACAGCCCTCAGATTTGCTTAGGGCTTGACACAGTTTTCATGAGAAACTGGTTTTGATGAGTCATTTGGCCTTCCAAACTAACACTCACTTGTTTGTGAGCCTACTCTCCTGTTCAGCGCGGCCGATTTCATTGCAGATCGGGCAGTTTTCAGCTCTGCTGGTGAAGATGCTTTCCCGTGGGCTCAGGAGCTATCAAGCAGAGCATCGCGCTGGTCACACGGGCGGTTGTTTTACAGGCTGTTGTTAGAAAACCCATAAATAAAGCTTATTTTAAGTTTTGAGATGATTCTCTTGGCTCCATGGAAGTATGCATGGGAACTTAATTTTTTTCTAGAGGAGTTAGCATCCAGCCTTCCTTGGGAAGAACTTCTGCCCTTCCCAGGTCTCGAGATTAAATGGAGATCATGTTGAGGGGATGTGCAGCTTTGATGTAGTTCTCTCATAAGGGCAGATTATTTGTCTCCAAGAATTTCTCAATTGGAAATCCGCTTATGTTCTTGGTATTGTAACTGAAATTCATTTGGCCCCTTACCCCCGGTAACGTGCTGTTTCCGCTGCTCTCCAGTGCTAACGACCTCAGAAGTCAATACAAACACTGCAAAGAAGCAGCTGAGGGGCTCCAGTATTTATCACTGCAGAATAAATTGTTTACCATTGTGTAAGCGATGCATTTTTACGCTGGTAGAGTTTTGTAACAGCACTTAAAATTTATTTGTAGTACTGTGATATGACGTGGAACAGCAGAGAATGACTGCGTCCTGTCTGAAGGAAAAGAAAAATATTCCCCCTCTGCTCTCAAATCCTTTTTAGTATTATGCCAGTTCTGGGGAACTAAACATAATTTGCCCTGGGAGTTAGCAATAGGCATTTGCTAACAGCTGTGCTTTTTGCAGATGTAATCGTTAAGGAGGGTGGTGTCCCTGGTGTTGGGATTTTCTCGAATTGCTTTGAAGCTGTTTTTGTTTCGGTTTTTAGAAATTGGATGTCTGGAGAGGAATATTGCTAGCCGTGCGGAGAAGCTGACTGTATCCACAGAAACATGGGCTGCTTTTTATCTTCCTGCTAATGCAGAGGCAAGATGATGAAAACAAAGCAGTAAATGTCAGTATGGTGTAAAAATACGTTGTTTTGATTTCCTTGCAGAGCACAGAAGAGACAGCAGAAGAAAACAGTTTGCGAATATTAAAAAGAAAAAACAACCGGCATAAAGGTGCGACTCACTTTATAGAACAACTGGGAGAGATAGCGGGATCCGTTGCTTATGTTGAAGTTCAGAGCCCAGGAAACCTGGGCTGCTGTCAAACCAGGAAATGGTTTGATAGCAGCGATGATGCCAGCGTATCCCGATTATTTTCCTGAGAGGAGCGGTTTTCCAGGCTCTGCCAAGGGAGCAGAAATCGAATCTGCACCATGACTCTGCAGATTTTCCTAACGGTGCTCCTGCTCTGGGGGGCTGCTGTGCGAGCGCTGTGTCTCCAGCAGACAGGGGTGCCTCTGCCTGACCAACCCCCCTCCTCTGCATCAATACATCTAAATTTAAATTTTAAAAGGGAATCAGTCCTCCCTCACCTTGGTCTCCCTGCGCTGAACCCCTCTTGAAGGAGTGAGGTGCTGTTCTGCCAGGTGGAGCTCTGGGATGGGTTAGCAGAAGGGTTGCTGGGAGGAGGAGGTTGAGCTGAAACCCAACAGTGAGGAAGGAGTTTAGCCCACCTTGAGCAGGAGCTCACCGGGTAGGAATGGGGCTCTCCAAACTCTGCTACAGGCCCTGCTATGACTATGTGCTTGGCTTGCCTTTTGAAGCCTAGGTGTGCGTAGGGTGCTTAACACAATGTAGCATTTTACGACATAAATATGGTAATCCACCGGGGACACCAACCACTGGTTTTCACATCATCCCGACGGTCCTGCTGCAGTGTTTGTTGGGATTATGCTGGTTCTTGGAAGTTTGGAAGGTGTTAGTGGTGGTGATTCACCTTCCCATGGTTATGCTTAGTCTATGGGCATGGTGGTGTAACAGTACATGGCTGCCTAACGTCTGTTCTGCATTTTTACTACCACTCTAAGGGACAGGGAACCTCCAAAGAATCCTGGAATACTTGTAGGGCATCTAGTGTAAATGAAATGATGTTTCCGTTCTAGCAAATGTCTTCAGTAAAACGTAACGCTGTTTTTAATGGAGACAGGGGCAGACTTGTGTGAGCTGATAGCTCTTTCCTTTTGAACAGCCCATTGAATTGATCTTTCTGAAACCTGTCACTGACCTGCTGCTCTGAGATGAAGAAAAAGTAGGTAGTTATTTCCCTAGCACTCTAAATCTGACAAAGTAGGCGTATGAAATGGGCTGCAATAAATGAGTTCAGTGCCTCGATCACTTGGAGTAAAAGCCTTAATTCTCCTACCAAACCCAATACTGATTCACTTCTTGCACTGGTTTCTATCCTTTAAACCTGTTCAGTCCACAGTGTGGTCCTGGGGACTGGAATTTAAAAAAACAAGACAAATCACTTGCTTTCGTATCCTAAGGAGTCTCAGGAGGCTTCAGGAACGGTGCACTTACAGTCGTGGAGATACTTGTTCTTGAGGAATTGAAACCAAAACTAAAGCTGGGGTAATTTTACATCCAGCACAACGCTTACGTTTGCCTGACCATGTTTTTGTTGTTCCTGCTGGAAAGGGCTGAGTGTAGCTGGAGGAGCCAGGGCTTTGCGTATGTACTTGTTACTGGAAGGGGGACTTTTGCTAAAGTTTTGGTTTCTGAAGTGAGTGAGTAAGGCCTACTTTACGTGTAAGAGTGTGTGGTTTTCTGTTTTAACAGTCCGAATAGACTTCCTCAGGAAATGCAAGCAAGCTGGCCTTTTGGATGATATATTTGAAGAAATGCTGGACACGCTTCACCTGGCGCAGGAAAAACTGATGGATGACAACACTTCAGAAACAGGTACGGAGAGCCATGGGGGGGACTGCTCACAGAGCAGAAATGTTGATCTGAGTGGCAGGCGCTCAGCCCTGGGTCACCTTCCTGAGATTAATTCTGTAGTGCCAAATAACTGGGTCCTGTCCTATTTCTGCAACTGCACAGTAGGTGGAGAGTGAGGATTTTTTTTTGGTATACTCGTGTCAGCAGAGAGGAAGAGCTGCCAACTCCGCATGCTCTAGTAAGGCCTAACTTGGAATTTTTGAAGCCAGCTTTTACTCATTGGTGTAAGCACAGGCGTGTTCAACTTGACCTCGTCTAGATATTGACAAGGAAGAGAGGTCCTGAAGAGAACTGGAAGGTTTTATTTGGATTGTAAGTCTACGTTGCTCTTACAGCTTCACAGAGAGACCAGCTATCTGTTAATATTGACCCTCTTGAGGGAAAAATCCCTGAGTACGTTACATTTTAAGTCTGTGGATGATTAGTTAGAACTTCATGCATAACTGTTAAGGTGTATTGGGAGGTTTCATCAGTTTAAGTAGCAGCTTGTATGAAATCCTTTGTTCTTGGAGGATTCCACTCTAATGTAGCTTTGTCGACAGTACATTTAAAAAAGAAAATGTCAGACCTTCTCCTCTTGTTCTCCCAGCTTTACAAAGTTCTGAATAATACGTTTGGAGAAAGAATGCTAATTTATGGAAAGTAACTGAAGCACATACATGGGAAGTAAAATGTCTCACCTGGCTAAATCTTTCTCATGAGCAACTTGCGTGTAACATGACGTCAGCTGCTAGAAGCAGGAATGAGGTCCAGGACACTTTAGGGGTTCAAAGTCTTCAGCGTTAAGCAAACCACTTAATGGTCACGTGAACTGTGTAGGTGGTTTTTTATTTCGATGAAAGCCTCTGTTAGGAGATTGAGCCGTTAATTCTGAGCTGGTTTTTAACATCAAACAGTCATAGCACTGTCCCACATGTCACATGATCTGTCAAGAGGAATCGGTATGGTCAGCCCTGCTGTTGCACATGCAGTTCTGACGTGATGGAATGAAATATAACTTTAAGTATATTGCTTGTTTTTTAAATAGACTGTTCATGTGGTGGAGACCCAAAAAGGGAATTAACAGGTAGTTCCCCTTTCCTATTTTCTGTATGAAAGTAGAAAAAAAAAAAACAAAAAATAGTAGAATTGGCAAATTGATCCTTCTTTCTCAATATAAATTATACAAGAAGGAAGACACCTTAAAACCTCAATCAACTGGTATGATATAAAAGAAGTAATTACCGTTTTGTGCTACTTCTAACATAGGTCTCTGCATGAACATGAGGGTTCTGTAAACCTTTATTCTGTAATATTAAATCAAATTCTCTCTTTCCCCAGAGTACGAAGAGACAGTGATATCACTCTTTGACTGCGGACTGTTTGAAAATATACTGACAAATATTCATTCAGGTATGTGAGAAAAGCTGTCAGAGCAGTAGCAGTTGGTATGGTTTTTGGCACGGAGGTTGTTATTCTGAGAATTTTGATAGAATCACTATTTAAAATGAAAATTCCAAGGAACTTTTTTCTCAACATTTGATAGAGTAAAAGCCACTGCTGCGTGAATCTTTTAGAATTACAGTATATCAAATCTGACTGGCTGAGCTGAAGGGAGAGGCAAGTCACGGTTCCACAGCTTTAAAAGATCAGGGGATCTCTGCCCCGAAGAAACTTCCCTCCTGCAGGGTGCACACGTGTCCTGTTTCTGCAGGTTGTTTCCCTTCCTTTTGCGCAGCCTCCCTTGAGCAGCTCGCTGGTATCACGTGGATGCTGTTCATTCTATAGCTACTGCGTTTCAGTTAAGAGCATTAAACACTATGAGACCAACTTAACCTGGACCTGATGGCAATTGTAACATGCTTTCAATGCTCAGAGTGGAACAAAAATGAGGGCAGGAAAGGCTGCTGGCGACCACCGGTGTGGAAGGACACTCTGGGGCTTGGACTCCAGTCTCAGAAGTTGTGGCAACAAGGTTAAAACTGTTTTTCAGCCAGCCAAGTCTTTTGCTCCTTTTTCCTTCTCTTAACAGTTAGCAGCCTTCCTCCAAATTCTCCTTTAATTTATCCCTGTGAAAAGAGAAATGGGTTCTAATTAGCTAATGCTGAGGCTCAGTACGTGAAGGTGATCATTTGCTAATGTTTGTGGTTTCCCCTTCGCTCGACTGAAAAAAAAAAAAAAATCCAAGCTCCTCTCCTGTTCTTGCATTTAAATTCCCCTTTTGGAAACGGCAGTGACTAGCGGTGCAGTTCTCTCTCTCTCTATCTGACACGGTGTTCCAGCAGTGCTTCATCCAGGAGCACTGAAACATCTCTGCTCAGAAATCCTTGTGTGACACAACCGTGGATCACACTCGTTTCCTTCACAGCTGCATCAGTTACTTCATCCTCTTCTCAGCTTGCAGGAGAAATTCTTGATACTGACACCTATGTACACAGAGCTGCGTGATTCTCATGTGTAGTTGTCCCCTCTCCAATTCCTCACTACTTGAGCAGCTCAGTTCTTCCTATAGCACATAATCTTCTTTTCTGATACCCTCAGCCTGCTTTTAATTTCAAGGTTGGTTCCAAAACTGATCCAAGAGGAGCTTTGAAAATGAACCAATGAGAAAGGAATGAAAACCATGTTAGTTACAAGTGAAACTGTAGGGAGCAAAGAAAATCACCAGCTGCTTTTTTGTGGTTTGGCTTATTTTTTTTTTTGTCCTGAGCTGTCTTCCTAGCTAGCCCTAGCTAGCAAGTCTCTGTGATGATATGCAAGGTTTAGGACTAACTAAAGTAGGACTAATATAAATACTGCATCGTCTTTGGTCTTTCTCCTGGAGCTGATGATTTAGGGTCTTCTGACATGCTTTACTTTCAAGCTATTTTTTAATTTTATCTGTTTTTTCACTTCCTGGATCATCATGCAAAACGTGTTCTAAAGACTTGCATGCCGGCGCAGCAAGGTGATTCTGAACTGTAAATGCTGATATGGCTTTTTTTTATATCCCTTTTATATAAACGAGATCCACAGCGGGATAGTGATAAATGGTTCTTTTGCAGCGTGCAGCTTTACTGCAAACTTGACTACATTTAAAGCTTTTCATGTGGGACCTGTTATCTCCTTAACAGCAGTTTCAAATTTCTAGGTGGGAGATTCTCATCATTCCTCAAGGGAAAAGTGACTTCCTTCAGTTCTGCACTCTGTTGTCATGTGTCCTGCTTGGGGCAGTACCTCAGCCAACTTTAATCCCATCTTTTTGCTGGTCAGCAGCCTGTCCAGTAGCTTTTGAGCTCCTCAGTAGCATCTGTTTCCAGGGGATCTGTAGCAGTGAGTTCTGCAGTTCAGTTGTGCAAAGTCATACTTCGTTTCGCTGAGAGCCCCTTAGCACTTGGCTTAGGAAGAGCGAGTGCACCCCTTCCAGCTCCACATTCCTCAGGCCATTCTCGATTTTACGGAAGTGCATGTTCTTTCCCTTTAGGTCATCTCCTGTACGAGGTGGAAGGTTCCCAATCTGTTACTTGCCTTCCTATGGCAGCGCTTCCATAGGCCAGTCATTCCCATCACTGACATCTTTCCCTGGGCTATTTCTGTTTCTGCCACATCCTTTTGGAAGGAAAGAAATGGAGCCGTATGTCTCCCAGCTGTAGATCACCTGTATGCTGAGCACACAATCGTCATGTTGGCTCTTTGTTTTGTTTATTTCCGAAAATGTATTCATTCATTTGCAAACATACTCTAAGAATATTTTCTCCAGCTCCCACTTGTACACGTCCAGCTTTTTTTCAGACACGTGCCTGCTAGTTGTTTTCACCACGCAGCCTTGATGCCAAAGGGAAAGGCCACGAAGGCTGCCTGCGTCAAGCCATGAAGATGATGATTTCCCTTGCAGTCTTGTCAGGTGCTGAGCCGACACCGCGCAACACTGGGCACAGACTGTCGGGGGACAGTGACAGGATGTGCTGTCAAATACAAGCGATACCTGACTGCAGAAAAAAGCAGAGAGAACAGGGATTATCTGCTTAGTTTTCAGTCAGAGCTAGGGTGAGGTGTTGAGTCCCTCTTTAATTAAACCACTACCCAGACGTTTCAGCAGGCAGTGGGCACCAGCATCGTTCTGGCTGCCCCATTCAACAGCCACACTCAGCCTCCTTGGGTAATGTAAAGTGTGCGCACATACGTTGTCTTCCACAAACAGCAGCAGTGGTGGGGAAGATGCAGCAGGGAGGAGGCAGAAGGCCAAAGGCTGGCCCTTTTTGTTGTGGAATTGTTTTGTTTTGGTTTGGTTTTTTTCTTAAAACAAAATCACAGTTAAGGGTTCAGGCTCTGTAATTGAAAATGGACAGGGGTAAATGTCTGGAGCTACTTTTCCTACTCTACCCATTACAGCTTTGGAGACATCCTTCAACATCTTCCCCCCAAAAAAGAGAAAAATATATTCAGGTTTGTACAAAACACATTTAGCTTCTTACTAAATTCTTAACTCTGGCATTCTCACACCCTCTGAGGAAAACTTGTTCACTGACTGACTTTGCTACTCAGAGGTCACCGAGCGTTTTGTTACTGAACAAAGCAAATACCTCATTAACAACCTGCAATTAACACTATGAGGTTACAGGAATGCTTCTGAATTCCAGTGAGGCCTGTTGCTGAGCTCTCACTCATTTCAATAATCTTTAACATCAGAAAAATGGAAGCAGAAGAGCAGACAGGCAGGGATTTGCAAATAAGGTAAAGGACTCTGTTAATTCCAGCAGCATAGTGGCAAAAACTGTTTTGCCAGAAGCAGGAACATTAAAAGCTCTTGGATCGCGTCTGTGGGAATCTAGCTGTTGAATGCAGTTGTCCAAACCATCTCTTTTTAGGTTAGATTTTGTTGTTGTTGGCTAAAATCCATTAGGCTTGTAAATTTGCTTTGATTGTGCAATTCAGAGATGTTACCGTTAAAGATTTAAAATGTGTCTTTATTGGAGAAGTCCCCTTATGAATGGATTCTGAAAATGGAACCGTTATATCCCAAGTAACGTGGGGTTAGTAACTGAACTAGTAATTTTTGAGTTTGCTGTGATGGTTTAAATTATATCTATGATGTCGCTAGGTTTGAGATGACAGAATATGGAGGATAAAATATGTAACTCTACTGCTTTGTGTTTTCTTCTGATACTGATACTTCAGCTGGTTTCTTTCATATAACACACCATCCGTCTCTTTATGAGAACACCAAGTGCACAGCGTGTCAGGAGAAAGACTGTGTGTCAAAGTTTTACAGTAAACTCAGCATTGGTAACTTCTGCAGTGTTAATATATATAACATGTATTTAAAATTAAGAAGTTAGTTACATATGAATAAACCTTTTGCTTGTCCCTTTCTTTTTTTTTTTCTAACAAACAGGAGCAGAGGAGAAAATCCAGGAACTTCTGGAAAGCAGAAAAAGTCTGGATAACAAGATTGAGCTACTGCAGGATTTAAAAGAAGTCATCCTTCCTACCCCAGAGAACACCGCTAGTACATCTGGTAGTGTGTCTGAGTAACTCCCAAGTCTGTCTGTAATGGTGTCAATATTTAGGATTTTCTAACGATAGAAACCATAGAGCACGTCTGGTTGGTGTCTAAGTACTTCCCCTCTTGCCCCCCTCAAGATAAGGACACAAGCAACACTCATTTTTGTACCTCACGGCTGCAATGATTTTAAGCTGTCCCTTTCTTCAAATTTTACCATTGGATCAGTCAGTGTTATAGACCAAATTTACCTTTTTTTAAAGCTCAAGAGGACTTTTTTTCTCAAAGACAAGGGAGCGTTGGCTGCCACAGAACACGTGTTAAAGTCACTTTAATTGTGGGTTCCCTCTTCTGTGTGGTAGCTGCTTCACTGTCTCCATCTAGACAGTGATGTTTTGAGGACCACTTTGCTGCTTTGGCTTTCCAAAGAAGATAAATTAGCAGAACTTGCACTCAACAAAGCCTTCTGAATTATAAACAGGAGTTTGATTTTTTTTAAATTAAATTATTCCTGATTGACTGCTTAATGTATAACTAGTTCTGCTGTAATGGCAGTGGTGAAACAGTGTTTGCAGGCAGATCAGAAATGGTTGAGCATCATACTCTAAATAACATGTACAACAGATCAAGCAGTGGACTGTATCTTCCTTTCTTCATTAAGAAAGGTTATAACTTCCATGTTGTTTGTCTTTAAAAAATTGAATACAGAAAAACCTTGTCTAGTTACAAAAGGGTAAGTTAACAAAATAAACCATTTTTAAGAAAGCCCTCTTGCTGGTTATGCTCACTAGCCCCCTCACTAGCCCCCCGTGGTGGAGGAGGGGCTGTGCTGTCACACCATCCTTTAACTACACCTTGCCTCTCTGTTGCAGGCAAAGGAGGACTGGTGTGAGCCACTGCCCTAGCAAATGTGTCCAGTGCTGCAGCACCATCCTCTTAAAGCAGCTGTACTCTCTCCAGGACTAGTAGGGAGTTGTAACCTGAGTTTGTTCTGTAGGAAAATGGAGACCAGTAAGCACAGAATAACAGCTTTCAAAACATAAACTCTCAGGGTAGCACTATCATCAGCTGTGCCTGCAGAACGAAAGCGTGGTGTTTTTACTTGCTTATACAGTTCAGGACCAGAAACACAATGGGTTCGCTGCCTGAGCCAAGGACTCACGTGCCACTCACCTACCTAAACCAGAAGTGTATTAACACAGAGCGTGGTTTTAGCTGTTGTTAGGGAACAAAGAAAGATGCAATGCCGCTGTCACGAGAAAGACCGAAAAGCTCCCGTGAGCTCTTTTTCCACTATAGCAGCAATATGAATTACTGACAAGCTTCAAAGCAGCTTAGAGGACAAGTCCTATATGCTTCTGTTCTACCCTGCACCAAGCCTGACCTTTAGTTTGCAATCCAAAACAAGTTGTTTATTAGAAAAATTGAGAACACATTTTTGTCAGCCTGTCCTAGACTGAACTCCCCGAGTCATGCTCTAGCAGCTCCCCAGTTTCTATCAACAATACAAAATTCTAGGCTTTGCAAAACTTGGCAAAGTCATAGCCCCAAGTTTAGTAGTACGAAGTTCCAGGTTCTCTGCTCTACCCTGTAAAACCTTAAAAGTGCATAATACAAAGAGTGTGTGTGTGTGTGTATACATATATATATATATATGTATGTCCATACCTGCCATCACACAGGGATGTACTAGTGAAAAAAGAGCAGATTAATTGTAGTGACTGCATTTGTTACCCACAGCTGTGATTTCAGAAAGTATTTGTCAAGCACAGTGAAATCCAAAGATCCAGTAATATAGTCTGGGGGAGTGGTTGGGTTTAGGTTTGCTGTGTTTGTTTTTTTACAAAGCAACTTCTATGCTGTATGTAACACAAAAAGCTTGCCACTTGCTTCAAAGTCCAAACAAGTTTGCTAGTGAACAGGTACAAAAAAAAGTGAACTTTATTACATGTAGTTTAAATTTATACAACATTTAAATGCAAAACCCCCCACTTTCAGAACAGTATATCCCTTCCCCTCCAAGGGAACCAATGTAATCTGAAGTCACCAAAGAGGGGATTTTTTTTTCATTAACCATTACAAATATTGCTCGAACAGGTTACACAAAGTACACATTACAACTTACTTACTTATTTTAAGGTATACCCAAATATAGAAACTTACTTCCAATTAGATTTGCTAGTTACCCTTTTCTTCAGAGCTACTTGTGTAGGCTTGGAGGAGATAGAATTTTTGCACACTCTTCTAAGCACTGAGTACAGTTGGTTAATTACGCACAGCAAATGGCAAATTCATTCACAATCATGCAAATGTAGTAAGAGATATCCAGGCCATTTGCTTCTCTATAATCCCAGGGAGTTAGTTAATGATTTAAGTGACATCATCCAGTGGCTCAGGTCAGACTAGTCTCCAACCCCAAAAGTAAATTAAAAAATATTAACAGGCGGTGCTAGAACTGAGATTTCCTAGGCTAAAAAAGTAAGTCAGTCCTCAACACCGGCTGGTATCCTTTACGTACTGCAGTGCTTCCTCTCCGTCTGAAATCATGAGCTAGTTCCATCATCCAGGTCTGCTGAACGCAAGTGAATATTATGCCTGATCTTTTTACAACAGTTCACTCTTTAGCATAGAAAACATTTGCTTTCACTGTTTCCTTTCACATCTTCTGGTACAAAAGACCAGGTAACAGTTGATTTTACCCATACAGTTATGACGTCCTGTTGTAACCCTACTAATACCCATAACTTACAGCCTCATTTCAGTTCTTAAAGGCTCCACATTTACTGGCTTTAGCAATAAATTCCTTTAGCAGGGGACCATCCATTTGCCAAAATGCTGTAGTTTGTGTCACTTCCGTCAAATGATTGACACAAAACTTAAAGCAGAATTCCTCTAAGTCCTAAATAGACAAAAAAAAAAAAAAAGGAGAGAAAAAAAAGTCTTATTATCTTTGCTTCCATTCCAGAAAATTACACTCAGGCACAAATGCCTGTATATGCTTTATTTTTGCAGAGTATTAGACAAACACATTAACCCCGTGGCTCACCATGTACCCCCGCCCTGCCTCAGTCACATGTAAATACAACAGGAAATAATAAAATTCTACCCATGTAACAACGGTTACGAGGGGAAAAGTAACCATAATTTGTTCTCACTATGTAGCAGCAGTCAGCTGTTTTGAGCAATATATATTTTCCACTTGAGTTTCATCTGCATTCACTGACAGCAATTAAAACCAATAGAAATAGGAGATCTTGGGGCAATGACATATAACCAAGACTAGATTGAGAAAATTTAGCTCTTTTGTTCCATGATATAAACTCAAATCTATATGCAAGGTTGCTTGACTTCCTGCTTAGTGAAGGGCTCAAACTAAAGCTTTCAATCTAAGCGTATACTAACCGGACAGTTTTAAAGCAAAGTTTAGGCAGAAGGCCTTTCTGTGCATTAGAACCAGACTCAGGTTACAAAGTATATTTCACACAGGTCCCAAAAATGGTTCAAAGTAGTACTGTGGCACAACACTGCAGAACAACTCCTGTGGAAAGTGGACTCCAAATATTTGAGTCTACTTGGAAGTGCCTTCCATTTAACAATTAGAAAAGTCTCACAATCATCATTGCACCCGCACGATGTCAGAGAGAAAGGCTGTCTCAAAAAAAAAAAAAAAAAAAATACAGTCGTTGTCAATATGAGGTTGACTACAGAATGCTTCCCACTCAGAATTTGTTTCCAACTCCTTTTTTGTCGAGGAAATCTACTCTTTGTGGTGCAGATCTAAGCTGCTATAAGGAGGGTGCTGCAGCCCTTACCAAATAGCAACTCCCCATCCTGTTGTAATTTCAGTATTATCAGTTTGTAGAACTAATGTTTTACACATGAGAACACACCCTCCCTTAGCTGCTCAGCAGACTGGGTGCTGCAGTAAGGCATCGCAATTTGCAGGGCTCTTTCTTTTAAGTTACATGAGGTATGAAAGACTGATTAATATTCATGCTTTACATCTGAAGTCAATACTGAAAGCTAAAGCAACTTGTGTGCCAGTGAGAGTTCTTGACACAAAGATAGTATAAAAATATATCCTGGCCTAAAACCAGGCATTCTGAAGCTGCAGATCTTGACTTGTGTGGCATCTGTGCAACAAAAAAAGACAAGCTTATTAGAACTGAACACTGATGGGTTTTTTTGTTGTTTGTTTTGTTTTGGTTTTTTAAGTAAGAGAATGAACTAGCATTTTAAACAAAATTACATCATACACATTACAATATTTTGCACTGCTTTATTAAAAAAAAATCATATTCCAAGTCAATGCAACAGTAGCATACAATAAACAGAAATACTGTAGTATTAGTAAGTAACTTTGGAAAATTCTATGTTCTGTATAAAAAAAGGGCTGAATTTCATTTGCAATGGATGCACTCCCAGCAAACTGAGCTTAATATAGACTTAAGTGTATAAAGGCACAAGGTACATCCAATTATTATTTTAAAAGCTACAGTAAGAAGCCAGACCTGACCTAGTTCTAGCCACTTCAACTCAGTCAGTCACCAGAAGAAAGCAGAGGAGAGTTTCATGTCATGGAGGTATTTTAAAATGAGTGAAGCAGCTTCTTTTAACTGTTGTCTTCCAGATGCATAGTCCCTTGAGTGAACTACATCACCCAAACCATTTCAAGCCCCCATCTGGCATTACTGCACGTAAAAACACTTGTTACTGAAAATCAGCCCCTCAGTGTCACCCATTCTCTCCCTGATGTAGCATTTAAACCATCAATTCAGCTTGTGTGGTACAGCCAAAGAAAAATAACTGGATTACTTCCACACTTTACAAGCGGAATCAATCCCATACCGAAGACCCATGCTGCAAACAGTCTTTTAAGGCTAAAATATGGAAATCTTCCTGTTTTCCATTAATTCCCACCACAGCAGAGCTGAAGCCACAGTTCAGACATAAAACCAGCTCTGCATGCCGATAATTGGATATTAAGGTACATGAAAGAGCAATGAGTTGATTTACTGAGTACCAAAACTGCTTTATAAGGATAAGTAGCATGTTAAAAACTAACCAATCGCAACGCTGCAAACATGATGCACAGATACTGTGCTGAACACAAATAACTGAAGCAAGACCAGGAATACTTTCTGATTAGTTCACAAAGCAGCCTGTTAGTGATCTAGTAGTGAAGGCAGTAGGGAGCTTTCGCTAGCCTGCCCCCTTTTCACACGTCATTTCTGTCTTCAATATATATTAGGCCCATAGAGGAGTTCTTATCCTGCTATTTCATTAGCATACCATGAAGACTGAAAGTGTATTTGACTGTAGCTAGACAAACATGTACAAAAAACCCACCTCACCAACCAAAAAAAAACTCCAGTTGCACTCATACCTTCCCAAACCTACCACCACATGATATCACACGCAACACACAACCTTACAAATAAGTAACTTAAGGATATAAGACTGCTTTTTGTAATGTCAGGGATTTTGCTTTGTATTTAAATCCTCCCCTTGTTTCAGAACTAGTGTTTTCACCTACAGAGTTTTTTTGCTACAGTTCCTCCCACCCCCTCCCCTCAGAAATAGTAACTCATGAAGCTTCACACAGCATCCTAACCTTTTGCCATTAAATTAAGCAATGCAAACATTTATAGATACCGAGTCTCAGCCTGGGGATCTAAGTCATCTTTAGATATCTGTGTACTAGTTCTCCTTTCCAGCACTGGTTTATGGAAAAAAAAAAATTAATAAAAAGATATATCTCTGTCATGGTAAATACAGTTTTTATAAATCCAGCATTCTCTAATTCTGAAAATGGCAAAGTGTTACCCAATAATGAGAGACAGCTTATCTGAAAACATAACTGGCTGCTTTCCTTCATAGGTAAGTCAAAAAGCAGCCACCTACTTAAGAGTCGGAAGGTTAGAAGTTTACCTCTGCATCATATCTGACAGCAGCAGAGAGCAAAGAAAATGCATTTTCCACAGTAATTCCTCTCTTGATAATGTGCTGACACAGTTTTTTCAGTCTATTTTCACAGTATGAAGTAGCCAAATCCAAAAGCCCTGCAATTAAAATGCCATCGTATTAGTCAGTTGTAACGATCTCAGCTCTTTCAACAGCAGCTTATGCTCGTAGGGTACAGATTGCTTCTGTAGCCTGTATGCAACGTTTCTATAGGTCTATAACATGCTTTTTGCAAGTAGGTCACTATTCAGAAAAATCTATTTTATCATTACACAGGAAGAAAGGCCTTTTATTACCTCAAGCTGCAATCCAGTTAATCTCTGTAAATACACAAGCTGTTCCGCTGATCTGCAAACCCAACCGCTTGCAAGAGCGGAACTGTCACAAAACAGGCACCACAACATGAGCAAAAAGCTACCATTATAAAAATCTGTGCTTGAATTACAGCTTGCTCTTTGCTCTGCTGTCCAAGTTTCCCCTGTTAGATCTACTGAGATTCTTTGGTATTACCCTAAACAAGAATTGACTCAATTTAGTAAAACATGCAGATATTTTAAATTAAAGAAAGAGTTTCTCCCCAGGCTTGAAAAAAAAAAAATAAAAATGCTCAGTTTATTTCTAAATATGTACTACCTTTGCTGTAGTAAGTTTGCTACAACAGTATTTTAAACACAGCCTAAGTAATCACCAGTCAAATGCATTTTAGACTAGACTAGAAGGCTATATTAATACATTTATTCTGCATCCCCATCTCAGTTTTCCTGGATGCTGCTTTCTAACATAATTGGACCGTAAGCAATACCTATTGCATCTTCAGGCGGAAGGTCAACACTGTCTGTATACAAGTACTCAAGAAAGGCACGATACACAGGGTAAGAAAATTGGTCTATCTCTATCACTTCCTTCATATCCTCATTCCAGTATGACTGGAACATGGTTCTGAAGTGTTCACACCTAAGAGACAAAGACATCATCTGGAACACTATTATATGAACACATGAACGTTACATTACAGTCCCCCTGAAACACGTATTTGGGGCACTCTGCAATATTCACAAATATTTCACCATACCCCATCACAGCCAGCAGTCCACATTTTGGTTCCTAATACCACCGTGGGCATTGTTATTCTCACGCATCAAGATAAAGCTCTTATTTGATCTGTGCTACAGAAACTTCTGTGGACACATTGGAATCAGACCAACTTCACAGAATTTATTATCCTGGGAACAACAAACAGGCTCAGGGAAACTGAATACGGACCATTTTAAGATACAGAGTTTTGATTCAACTTCTTGTACAATCACTTCATTTAAAGTGATTATGGATACGTAGATGCTATATACTACAGGTCTAGGGATCCCTCCCTACCCCTTTACTTTCTTCCCCTCTTAGATACAACACTGTGAGGTTACTCTGTATAAACAAGAGCTATGAAACACGACCACTACCTGATTTTCAGAACAGCTTTGTGGACGTGGATGTACTTTCCATCCACACGGAACTTTAGGTCTGAGGTTTCTGGGCTGTCAAACTCTTTCTTCAGGGACTCTGCTACTGTTAAAAAGTCTTCGTGCTCTACAATTGTAAAACAACAACAACAACAGAAAAATACATTAAGCAACTTAAATGGAACACACACATCACCAACTAAAGCTAGCAGCTCAAGTAAGAGCACGTCAAGGAAAATAGGTCAGTATGAGGGCTCCATCGGCTTAAGCGGTGAAACAGGAAGAATGAATTAATCCAATTCCATTCCCTGTTGGCAAGGACTGCTTCATAGCAGCTACGGGCAACAGTGGCTAGCAGTTCCTGCTCCAGCTCATTGCACAGAGGTAGCACAGCATCAAGGAAGGTACCTGGAGAACTTCCTTTCCTACTCTCCACTTGGGCACCACCCATGAAATTGCCAGTCTCCTGGCAGCTCGGTGCTAGTGTTGGGTAAGTTCAGCTCTGCAACCCGTCAATTAGACTCCACAGCTAACCTGAGAACTGCTGGTAATGGGGGTCTACAGCATCTGATGCAACTCACTTGAGACACGGTGTACAGGACTTCAGTGTGTGATCTGAGCCTAAAGAGTAAGAAAATATGTCAGCAGTTGGCTACTCTTTTTGTGCTGGCAGATTGGATATAGCCTGCAGGTTGTCTGCTAAGGGCAGATAGCTCACTAACGTGAACTATCACTGACACCAGTATACTCAGTTTATTAGTCAGTTATGTCAACACAAAATCCAACAGCAGTGCTGTTGAAAAAGAGAGACAGTAGATACTGTGTTCTTGGTACAACCAAGGACACAGGACTTCAGCAGTTTTGGAAGTAGATTAAAGCTGACATATCACAGCTCTTTGATGGCTCTTTCTATTAAGGCCTATGGCACTGGGCCCACAAAGGTCCCATTTTGTGTCTCTAGAAATCATAGAAGAATTGAAGCACAAACTGGCTAAGGCTTGTGGTAAAGTAAGAACTCCGAAGTTTAGAAAACCTACTTTAACACACTAATTGAAGCTTCTGTTGATGCATTTTAAAAGCGTTTTTCAAAACACATGGCTCCAAAGAAGCAAAGCATGGAAAAGAAAAATAAGTGGATTTCCATGATAATAGGATGTCTCCCTTTGGCCCACAGGACTTTCTGTTGTTTGTTTCTATACAATCCACAAATTACACTTCACCATTAGGGACTGCTAAATTAGTTGGTATTTAAAAAGAATTTGCTGTAACAGGAAAGTCATGTTTGTGCCACAAAAAGACCGTACACTCCTTCAGTTTACCTGCATCATCCACAGAACCTGGACCTCACTAGGGCTAACTAAACCGTGCTCCAATCTCTCTCCACTTGCTCATGTGATTTTTTTTTTTTTTTCTAGGTCATCAGCTTAGCTTAAGCTATGCAGCAGATCAACTTTCACTCCAAATACCTTAAGTTCATTCCTCAAAAAAGGCTGCAGATCTGTATTTCACCACAGCCAATCCTGAGTGACTGATTCATTTTTTTGGCAGAGTCATCATAACTGGATGTAGAACAATGACCTTTATGCAGCATTAGCTCTCACTAAGAAAAAAAACCAAAACAAAAAACAAACCAACAAACCAAAAAAACAACCCAAAAAAACCACCAAAAACCATGAAAAGAAAAAAGGTGGGTTTTTTTAACCTATGTGAATAAAAAAGTTGGGGAGGGACAAAATGCACATGGAAAACTGAGACTAAAAATGCCCCTAAAATGAATGCTTTTGATTTAAATACGCAGTAAGTAGGATTATCAGAGTAAGAGGTGAAGAATCCCCAAAGTTTAAGAAAAATTAAAATGCAGGTAAAACAAAAATATTTTGTTATACTCAGTCTGGGAATACAAAAATCAAGAACTTCAAAAGTACTGAAGCTGGGAAGATGTCACTTAACTGTCTTCACTATTAGCAAAAGGCAACAGACCTGGACAACCATCAGGTTGCAAGGGCAAGACTCACACATATCGCAGAGGATTAGAGAATGGAGAAAGTGAGAAGTGGGATAACACAAGACTTGGATTTACCCAGAAGCAGATCACTCCAAGCTAATCTTCTCTCTATTCAGTTTTCCTCTATAGACGAGATGCTGTTGTCTGAACCTCTATAAATATGATAATATGCTAAATGAGAAGTTAAGACGAAGAAGTTGGGTTAGGACAAACCACATGCAAAGATAAAGTGTAAGTCTGGAGAGACTTACTTAGGAAGCGATCCCTCCACAAAACCAATGTTGTACGGGGACTAACAAAATTAGGATCTGTTGCCAGTATGAAAACACATTAGATCTCCTAAATGATCTTGAGTACTGAAGCAGCAAATCTAAGTTGAAAACATCTTCATGTTTTGAACCTGCAAACACCTTCATTCTTTCAAGAACATACAAGCTAAGTGCAAGCTAAGCACTTTATAGTGTATTTGGGGTCACGTAAGAATTAGCAGCATACGAATCAAAGATAACGAAGAAAAACTTGGACTTATTTCTTGGTGACAGAGACTGCACATCCCAACATGTAACTCAAGTTAGTATAGAGAGTTCCAACAGAGAAAACAATTATATTAGAGTCTTGGTTTACAGGGACTACTATTTACAAGTCTGCCTATCTTTGGAGAAAGTCAAGCTAAATCGAGTTGAGAGAAATCATCTCACAATATGAAAACCAGGAATTCTGTTACTTTACTTTCCTTACGTGAAACACAGGAGAGAGTTTTGCTCCTTCATATTAATTTTGGAAATTTAAATAATAAGAAGGAAAAGCTAGAGATAACATTTATAATTTAGTTGTTAGATACCAAAGTAACAAACATGAGGAGCGGCCTTCCAAGTCGTAATAATTTTAAAAGAAAGAAGTTATGTTTAATGATCCAGGAGTCCTTCCCATTCTTGAGCTGGAGTTCAAACAAATCAAATATGGGAAACACAATATTCACAGTGCAATGGTAAACTACAGATGTATACCGGCAAACAAACAATCTTGTTAACCCTGTCCTGGATCCTTAGCTGCTGAAGTAGATTGATTTCTTCAGAAGAAAAAAAAAACACTAGCTAAAAGAGCTTTTAATTGCCAGTTCTCTTTAAAGCAGGAACCATCCTGCCACAGAAGCGGTATTCTGTACTACCCACTAGAAATGTAGAGATCAAAGCACTGGCTGCTGTATCGGAGCCTGTTCTCACCTACTGAGAGGAGACGCCACATCACGGCGGGGGTAGCAAAGCAAGCAAACACGTCATCGGTGCAGGCAAAGTGTGTGAGGTGGGGAAGGATCACGGACTGCCCCCGGCACTGGCCCCACATGTACACCTGCCCGCTCTGGGTCTTGGCAGCCGACGTGTGAGCAGAGTGGCAGGCTGCGATCTCCACAACCCTGCGAACAAGAGAGACCTCATAAGACACCCGCAGGTACGGAATCAAGTGACTTTCCAAAGGCCTCACCAAAACAGCAGTCGATCGAGCTATGCACCTACACTCCTGTACTTCTTTGTCCTGCATGAATGTGATGCCATTTGAATGGATATTTTAAAGCTGCAATGACATTTTCATAGTGCTTGTAGATTTTATTGTAATCAGATATTGCTTTCATTATGTCATTCTCAGCCATTGACATTCCTCCTTATCTTCTGCAACCATGGGAAAGGAAAACAAAGTTTTGGTTTTCCCCTTTAAAACCAGCGCACATCAGATGCTTATTCTCAATAAGAAATGCTTATGAAGCTTATGAAATTTCCAGTTAGGGAACAGGCAGGAAAGTTATACTACTAAGATTTTTGCAGAGCCTTTTTCAGAACTTCTTTCAAACAGACGTTGCAAAAATTCTCTCATTTTGAGATCAAGTTCCTATGTATTTTTCAATAAAGTCTTTATTAAGAAACCTTTCTACTTCTCCTTTAATCTGTTTGGTTTGGGGTGTTTTTTGTTTGTTTCGGTTGGGGGATTTTTTTGGGTTTTGGGGGTTTTGTTTGTTTGGGTTTTTTGTTTTGTTGTTTTTTTGGGTTTTTTTTTGGGGGGGGAGGAGTTTATATAGATAGAAATACAGGCAGTAGGTCAGATGTCTGACTTCTTATTTTGCCTTTAGTTTCCTGTCCATAACACTGAAATTAAGTATGGAACACTCATTTGAGGAGAGCTGAGTGTGCACAGTTAACGCCACATTGTTGAAGAGATATAGTTGATTTTTGAATAAAATCTATACAGTATTTGCACCCACTTAAGACAGTTCCTTAAAATATTAAGGGTGTTGATGCATATTTATCTATTCTGTTCTCCCATTGCTCAAGCAATCCCTGTCTTGCTATCTGAAACATTACAAGACTTTAGAAGAATGACACTTCCATTAAAAGGACTGCAAGGACATTTCCAGTGTCTATTCACATGATAACAAAACTCAGAGGAAGTTCCAGTGCTAGTTCAAACTAAGAGCTACACTTTCCTGGATTTTGTCCGTGCTAAAAACGAATCAGAGGATTTCATACTTTTGTGCTAGGAACAGATCAACTGGAACAAATAAACGTCCTTCCAAGCAGTCTAAGAATACACATATTAGAATGCTTGTTCCTTTATAGAACAATACCTACGAAGAGCTAGGTTTTTTAGGCAAAAAGGTTTTTTAACACTAAGTCCACCTTTTAAGTGCAAAATGTAGTTCAAGATAAAACACAGAAAGAATCCGCAATAACTTTCATTATATGCATCAATATTTTTTGGCAGATAAGAGACTAATGGGTTGATTTATACCAACTTATGAACCTCTATGTAACATTGAGATCTTTCAGCACCTCTGCAAGAAACTTCATAAAGTAATTATTTTATGGACATCTCACTTTCCATCATTGCTATCCATCTAAGCTGCAGAACAGATTCTTATTTTCAGACTAACTATACTATGCTCTAGGAGGTATAGTAGAACATGTACTAGAACACATGTTCAGTATATGTAGAGTATAACTACAGGACACTTGCAGGATATTATATTAAACATACACTTAACATCAAAATTTAGGAAGCTGACCTTCATAGCTGTTCCTCCAAACTAACAAAAAATAAAGTCTAAAATTTCCCTATGAGCTATACGTGCAATATTCTTCAAGACAGCATCAAGCACCACCTCCTAAGAAACTGTCACCAACATTACATATAAATGACAAAAGTTATATAAATTAAAGAGCAGGAAAAGCAGCCGTAACTTGCTCAATGGGAAATGACTGCCCACCCACTTATAGCAGTGTTTCCAAGGGAGCCAAATCAAGCAAAAGGAGTAAGTTCATCTTATCTCTCCCCTGAATTCCAAGAAGTTCTATGATATTTTCTCCCTCCTTTAGTCATTGAACAGATGCCAGTTTTATTATAATCCCACGCTTGAGTTTACTTACATACAGCTCTAAATGCAACAGTTCCCCTTAATTGACTCAAGAAAACAAAGCTGATCTATTTGCAAACATACACAGTTCTCTTCTAAGTGCTTTTTCAAATAATATTTCATTTGCTTTGCTAGTGTCAGTTCCTCCACAGACAAGACAGTCTCACTTTGGTGGTTTCTACAGTGATGGTTCCTTTCTTCTTTCTCCCTATCCATTATTCAAGCTCTTAAATACTCTCAGTACCGTGCAGCTTTTAATTTAATGTTAAGTGTGAGAAACAAGAAAAAAAAAATAGGAATGACTTCTCAAAAAGACAATTCAGAAATGGAGGAGAAAAAAACCCCAAACAAACACACACCACAAGTGTTTCCCAGTTAAGAGGAGATTACAAATTAAGAGATTTACAGGTTAAGGGATTTATAGACTAAGAGGTTTCCAAGATGAGGTACAATAATCTGTAGGTATACGCATGGGCCAAGAGAAGGGGACCAAGGTCTATGTTTGTAGATGAACAGCGTAACAGTCATCTCGAATATGGGGCTGACAAGGGTGTTTAAAAAGGGTGGGCAAGAATTAAGGTTATTCTTTTATGAGTCTAGGAAACTAAGAAACTACAAACAACTAACTGGTACCATTGATAAAAAGTGGTATTATCTGCCCTTAGCTCTAGCAAACTTTCAAACAGAATTCTGTTTACGTGGTTGGCTATTTGTCAGCCCTTCAGAAAATTGTTTTTTCCTCACATGTCGCTTCTTACAAAGGTGGTGCTTCCTTCCCCGTCTTTTTTATTCTTTTCCACCTAGACCTCAATACAGCTTAAAAGCTTGGCTTATTGATTTCATAGCTTAGAATTTATAGCCAAAAGGAACAACATTTAGAATAGTATAACACTTATTCATTATCTTTCAGTGCAGGTAAATACAAAGTATGTTCACTTTTGATAATCATTACAGATAACAAAAAGCATTCAGTCCACAGCAAACAGTAAATTACCATCCTTTCTTACGCTTTTAACATTAGCAACAGAGAAACAATCCACTAAGCCCTACACACGCATGCTTCCAGTGCTGGAGACCGCATAACACGTGCTCAGATTTATCAATCCAGAAACAGCTTCAGCAAGATTACCTTTCTTTTTCCATCATGATCTGCACGGGGCTTAGCTGGTTGCTTTTGTTGCCAGTTCCCAGCTGCCCATAAGTGTTAGCTCCCCAGGCATAGAGCAAACCCTCATCTGTTAGTGCTAGTGTGTGCGCATAGCCACAGGCAATCTGTAAGTAAATGTACAAGCGTTACTACTTAACAAAACGGAGACGGGAAACAAAATGACGGCACACATTATCTTAGTCTACTTGATGTTCAATATCTCGGGCATTGTTCATTTAGCACTGCAGTATGTTCTTTCTCAGTACGTAAAGCTAACACAAAAACTGTTAACTGTAGGTACTGGAAAAGTCCCAACTTCAGTAATTTTGTATTCATTGGTTACTCCTAAATACTTTACTACACTATTGCAAAGTCTCCCTAGCCTTTACTTGCTTTCAGCTGCAGACTCTTCAAGCAAAGAACAGTGAACTTCATCACTACGCCTTGCAACTCTGAAATCCTTTCAGAATTTGTATAGTTTTCAAACTATCAAAGAATGGGAGTTGCAGTTCAACAGCCAACAACTTTTCAATCCAAGTTATCACATGAAACTCCATAGAACCTTATGAAAAAAACAGGAAATATCAAGTTTTAGTTTTATTCTTTAGTTGGGGGGGGAATCAAACAAAACCCAACCACCAAACAACTAAACTCATACCCATGACACTCATTTTCCCTCTCCCCTCACTTTTGAAGAGCTAATTAGAATATTAATGTAGAATCTAATTTGAATATATTGTTCCCCTTCATTCCTTGGTTTTGCCTAGAGCATTTTATTCATTCAGATTTGTAACAAAAATATCGCTTGTATCCATAGCTAGTGTAACTATAAGGAAATTATGCTAACTTTAAACTATTTTGAACATTTACCAAAGCAAGTATCTTATACTAGTACTTTTTATAAGCCTAATATAATTTATAAGAGCTAAATACAGTATTTGAACTGTGAAATCGAGAAGCACGTATAAGATTCCAAAGATACAGTTTTAGCAGATGCAAGCAATACAAATGCTTTTTCATTTCCATGTTAGACATACCTGGAGTACACACACACTGTGTAATGCTGCCACTCTGCATGGCGTTAGCTGATTGCCGTTGTTTCCCAGACCTAGCTGACCATTACCATTGTAACCCCAGCCATAAACCTGATTCCAAAAGGAAAATAAAATTAAGCCACTCCTCTGTGAAAGTATAGAACATTGAGACTTAGTATTCAAGCACGAGTCAAAAAATAAATCTTATTAAAATACTGTAAGCTATTTCAAGAGCAACATAGAGAAGACTGAAAAAATATTAAACACACTGCAGTGATGGACTGTATTCAATGTTAAATCCTTCATTTACCTTTAAAAGGTAGCTTTCTAAAATGCATTTGTCCTTGAAGTACTAGGAATTTTGCAATAAACACACAATATACCAAAATCTCTCCCATGGCATCACTGTTTCAGTTGACTTTTACACCTTCTTTTCCCCTTATTACTTTTTTTTTTCAATAAGAAAATAAGAAATTAGTTATTATGATCAGCTGATTAGCTATTGGATTAGTTTAAACCAAAGTCCCCAGTTTAGCTCTAATTTTTTTCTTTAGTTTCATTATGGTGGACTCTTCAAGACAAAAGTATGCACAATGGAAGCTCACGTCAACCTCAAGGACTTTTACAGTCACTCCAGTCACAAAGAAATGCTATGCTCGAGTTCGGTGAAGTTTAGTAAAATTGAGATTACAGTTCATTCCTAGAAGCCAGAAAGCACCATAAACTTATGTGAAATGGAACAGTTGCACAATACTAGGGCAATGTTGAAAAGCTTGGTTTGGTTTTGTCGCTGGCGACTAAGCAACGTGGTTAAGAACGAGGATCAGTCAGCCTATTCTTTCAGAAGGATTAAATATTTAATTGCGCGTGCTTTCCAAAAATCTAATTAAGACCTATGTTGAACAATCTATTGAAATACAAAGACAGACACGCTTAATACAATTGTTCAAATTCTTGCAGTTGCAGACTCAGTAAGAATTATGTTCCAATATAGTCTTTGCCGTAAGAAGTGTTTAGGGTAAAGATGCCATCACCAGTTAACTGCAGAGTTTTCCTTAAATTTGTCTCAAAGAAGTTACCAATAACTGACATAACTCTCTAACTGGAGCACGCCACGTCAGCATGTCTTCATGTTCAGACAAAAACCTCATCAGTTTGGGTGAGAGAGAACCTGAGAACGCAGCAATGCTTACCTCACCGTTGTTTATTACAGCCATGGAGGAGGTCTGACCACAGGCAATGCCAACTACCATTTTACCCTGTAAACAGTTTGAAACTCTACGAGGAGTTGGCTGGTTTGCTGTAGATCCAGATCCAACTTGACCACAGTTATTATAGCCCCAAGCATACAGCTGTCCAGAAAAACAAACAAACAAACCTGCAGCTTAAGCCTTAATAATAGTAATGACAGTAATAAATGATAATCTTATTGTAGTCAGCATCAGAGTGAGTAATCTATCCTATTTAATGAGCTAAAACATTTAAAATTAATTTTCAACAGATGAAAATTATAAACAGCAGCAGTCCTTTGCTTTTTGATACCTGTTGCTTGATCTTTGATTCTTATTTTATAGATCATCTTCAAATATTCGGTATCTTAATTTCAATAACATGGGGAGGGGGGGAAGAGGTAGAGAATCTCAGAAGATAAATCAAAATGCCAAAGAGCTAATCAGCTTCCTCTGAGAAGTACAAAGGTCTGCAGTCCTTTAAGTTTATCATTAAGATAGTTTTTTTTCTAATTTGCACTGCATTAAAATTGTACTGAACCACATGGACAAAGCAATTATAACAAATATTTCCATGAATATTTCCAACTTCACTGCCTTTCTGAAATTCCAGTTATATCGAGTCACAAGGTTTTTTGCAGCCAAATCTTTCTGAAAATAAAACTCTACTTAACACATTTTGTTGCTTTCAGTATAATCAATTCTAGTACAGATGAAACCTGAGAACACAAATAGACTAAGCTACTGGAAGGTATACTTGGGATGGCTTTCTAGTGGATTAACTAGCCACAGGAGCGAGCAAACCACAAGTAATAACTCCATGGTAAATATGAAGAGGCTTCCCTGCTTCCATTGCGATTTCAAGCACTTTATTACATTTATTACAAGAGACAGCACGGCCATCAGAGGCAGCTACCACACAGCTGTTGGTTGGCACCACTAGGTTAACTAATACACGAACACCCTCTCCCTTCTGCATGCGCATCAAATTTTACAGTTTAACCAAGTCAAGCACGAAGATCATTCCTAAGAGTAAGCTCTCCTTTGATATACAACACAGATCACTTAAATTAAATCAACGTCTCTTTCCTACCTTCAAAATACTGATTTGCTACTTTGTGTTACTGTTGCTCTATGACTCAATAGTGAACCACAACATAGACATGCTCGGATTACCAGGATGAAAGGAACTGCAGTTTTCATTTTCATTGTTAGGAAGGTTTTAAAATCAGAACTCCTCTTTGTTAAAGCAGAGCTGCAACCAGCCTTTCCTCCACGCAGTAAGATGCAACTCAAACCAGACACACATACATTGGTCAAATCTGACCAACTAGAAGCTAATTGGAGCTTTTTCCCACGACACAGCCTTAAGCCATGTAAACAAACAGCAGAAAGCAGACTTGAGTATAAACCTAGCACTCTCTCATGAGCTACATACAAAGTTATTCAGAGGTGTGCAGAGCAACATTCTTCCACAGTACCAGTGTGGAAATCATGAAGACTACAAGAAACAGACTAAATGCTAACCAATTAACACAAACATCTCAATATATCCCTTAAGTAACAGGATTGCAGCAAAAGTGTTACATTTCGCACCTTACAAACCATTCTTTCACCTGTGAGTGGCACAGCTTTCTGGTCTCATCCCTGTGAAGCATACAAGGAATGAAAGACCCAAAAGTTTACTAAGCTTTTATGAGGTTATTTTTGTGGTTGGGTCGGGGGTTTTTGTTCTTTTGTTGTTGTTTTCAAGCCTGCTCTGAAGAAAAGGACAACCAGGTTGAGGCAGCAAGAGAAAAGGTTATGTTGCAACTACACTGTAGAGAAAGAGAGAACTTCAGTCTCCAAGGTCACCTGTACGATGCACTTCAAGAAGAGATTAAGAGATTTGAGCAAGTTTCAACTTACATCCCCATCAAACGACAGCGCCATGGAATGATGAGAGCCACAGGCTACTTCCACCACTTTCTTTATTAACAGATTTGTGCAAACTTGAACAGGTGTAATGCCCTGATTGGTCGTGCCATTCCCAAGCTGGCTGTAACCATTATGTCCCCAAGCATACACTTCACCATCTGCAAAAATATTTAAGTTTGTGACAAAAGCCACCAAAAATTCCAAAGAACTTCAGATAGACAGCATTCTAAGAAAAAGGCAAATGCCAACGTGAAAGTGAAAGGACATAAACAAATAGTGAAACTATTAAAAGTATCTGTATACTAAAAAATATACACCTTGTATACAACTATTTTATATATATTTATCACTATATGAACTCTAGACTTATCGTGGAAGTACATGGAAGTGCGCTGGTAAGACTGAGTATGTCATAAATGATAGAATAAAACCCTACAGTTTCAACATAATCGAAATGGAAACTTACTTTATCTATGAAAGGATTTATTTAGCTCCCCCTTAAGACCAATGAGAAGCCCTTAGTGTACATTACCCAATTAAAAACTTAATACAATTACTCCTTAATCCATTCTTGTCAAATGCAAGTAGAACTTAAAATCAGCAACTTATATTTCTATACTAAACGTTCATTTTCTACCTTCAGTGCAAAGTACAACATGGGGTCCACTTCCATAACTGAGACTGGAAATCTTCTTTCCACATAAGGCTTCTAATTTCTTTGGTACTATTGTGCTTTGATTATCTCCAGTTCCCAAACAATTACTGCAATTCAGCCCAAAAACAAATACCTGAAAAAAAACAAAAACAGAGGAATAATCATTTGAAGTGATTTATACTGAGGTATGCACAGATGTGATAATATCTGAGTCTTCATGAAGCCAGGACAGAGTTTTGCCATGGACTCTGAAGCGTCAGAGACTTCCCTCATGGAAGTTAACAAGCTCAAGAGTCAGCACAAGGACACTTTGGAAGTTAACTGATGAGTCTGAATTCTTCAGATCTGTGCAGGCCTGGAAGCTAGGCTTCTCATTTGCAGAAACTGTACTGTAAAAAGTATTAAACTGTGAAAGTGGAAAACACCACCTTCTTTTAAAAGCAGTTTGTAAAGAGTAGCCACAGCTGTACCATGGGCGGCTCGCCCTACAAGTAGCTTTGATAGGAATTAGGGGAAAAAGTAAAAGAAATCCTACTCTACACAGACTTATAAGAAACTCTCCCATTAATACATTGTTTTATTTCGACACTGCAACGCTAACTCGCATTGAGTTTCTGAAGCATTAAAATCCACAGAGAAGTCTTCTGCTGTATTGTTATTTAGTAAGCCGTAATCTCATTTTATATCTTCGTATCTGGAGTGCTTGCACTTCATCCCAAGCTACCACTACATCTTTTGAATTTTCACTGTCTTCAAAAGTGCATGCAATCCATCCTGGCCTTTGCAATTTTTCTAATTACTCCATCTACATTGTACACACACAGGACTAAAACTCAATTACAAGTTACATCCAACATGTTTTGAAACACACAAGTTTCACACAATGCTTCTGAGAAGGTATTCATTTACAAGTATTCAGTGGACTCTGAAAACACCTAATTGTAGAGTACATATTCCACTTTACTACAGCCTTACCTCATCATCATGCGTTATGTATATAGCCTCGTTGGCTGATGTACCAAATACACACGCTTTCCGAATAGATGCTATTTCTTGAGGTGACAGCAAGGTAAATATTGGCCACTTGCCTACGTCCACCATGATGCTGCTGTGTGTCATGACATTCCTACAAGATGACGTTGCTGTAATCAAAACAAAAGCTTATTAAAAAGTGTATTTTGCACTTTCAACAACAGGCAATTAGATCATTTCCTTTACATGAGAGAAAAGACGTGTTGTGGCTCTGAAAGTAGAACTTTCTATTCTATATGAAATATTTCCACGTATTAAGGTGAACAAATAGCAAGTCACTGGGAAGACATTCGAAGAACAGGTCTTTTCTTAACAGGTTATTTAAGTAAACTGTATTCAGTACAACTGAACACCTGCTGTTCTACAAGCATGCTTGTGATTTAGCAAATATCCACTGGCATCAGAGTGGATTTCTGAGTGAATTTCAGTTGGAATTCCCTTTTATAGTCTTATAATTCATATACACTGTAAGCAAGCTGTTGATTATATGTGAAACCTGCAAACAGAAATAAAGCTGGGGCTATTCAGCACATGACCTAAATCTGCCATCTCTTGCATAATCAAAAGCTGTTATTATGGTCAAAAAATATTTGTAAGAGCATAAAACCGTGAGATAAATTCATGACTTTGTACAATTAAGCAGTGAAACACATCAGAAAAAAAGTGATTAAGTAAAGTTGTCATATCTGATACTTAGAAACAAGCTGGATCACATTAAAAGCTGGAAACATGACTGGGTACAGACATCATGTGTCAACAAACATAGATGTATACAATCCATCCTTCCATAATGCTCCTTCTTCCCAGTTTCTTCAGGGCAATTGCATCAGCTCAAGAACAGTGGAAGAGGTCACAACAGAAGTACATTCACGAAAAGCCCGACACGAACAAAACCCAGACTTGTCTCCTTGTCAAATTTCGTAACCTTGCTCCAACAAACCCAGCTCTGCTCTACAGGCACCTCTCTCACAAAGAGACTAACTTCACTCTGTGTTTCACATTTGAAGCAGGTCTTGAAAACACCGTAAGTCTCCAGATGGCACATTCACAACAAATTTATTCGTACAACAGCTTTTGAAAGTCTAACTCATGCCAAGACCACAGCACATACTACACAGCTAAACAGATTTGAATGCATTTAAGCCTTCTTATGTTCTAGTCCAGTTAAAAATTCAGGCTAGTTAGCCACTAAGATTTGCTACCTCGCTGTGGTAAATCTTTTAACATATGACACAATCAATCAATTAACAGGAGACAGTGATGACTTGTTCTTTTGAGCAGGCCAAGTAATCGTCCCTTCTGACTTTATACGCTAAGCATGACATCATATGGTATGGAATACCCCTTTGGTCACCTGGGGTCAGCTGTCCTGGATGTGTCCCCTCCCAACTTCTTGTGCACCCCCGACCTACTCATTGGTGGGCTGGGGTGAGAAGCAGAAAAGGTCTTGACTCTGTGTGAGCGCTGTTCAGCAGTAGCCAAAACATCCCTGTGTTATCAACTGCGTTTTCAGCACAAATCCAAAACATAGCCCCATACCAGATACTAAGAGTAAATTTTCTTCAATCTCAGCCACAAACAGGACAAAAGGTAACCAGCTGAAAGTGTGTTACTTTATCTCTCCCTTTCTGATCTTTGCACTGAAATCTTTAATCCACTTGGCTTATTTTCCACTATTGTATGACTCAGTTAAAGATTCCTCTTTGACAAAACCTTTCCAAGCACTTCCAAAACCATAATAGTTACACTGCGTTTCCCATATCACAAAGCTCAACTGGCTGTTTTGTATGTGGTGGGCTGACCCTGGCTGGACACCAGGTGCCCATCAAAGCTGTTCTATCCCTCCCCTCCTCAGCTGGACAGGGGAGAGAAAATATAATGAAAGGCTCATGAGTCAAGATAAGGACAGGGGGAGATCACTTATCAATTACCATCACAGGCAAACCCAGATTCAACTTGAGGAAAACTAATTTAATCTATTGCCAATCAAATCGGAGTAGGATAATGAGAAATAAAAACAAATCTTTAAAACACCTTCTCCCCACCCCTCCCTTCTTTCTAGGCTTAACTTTACTCCAAATTTTCTCTACCTGCCCCCACAGCAGCAGAGGGGGATTTAGAATAGAGGCTGCAGTCAGTTCATCACACATTCTCTGCCATTCCTTCCACCTCAGGAAGAGGACTCCTCGCAGCCTTCCCCTGTTCTGGAGTGTGGTCCCTCCTACAGAAAACAGTCCTTCCCACGGGCTGCAGTACTTCAAACTGTTCCACCATGCATCCCTTCCATAGGTGTAGTCCTTCTGGAACAGACTGCCCTAGTGTGAGTCTCCCACATGGTCACAAGTACTGCCAGCAATCCCGCTCCAGTGTAAGCTCCTCTCTCCATGAGTCTACAGGTCCTTCCAGGAGTCTGCTTCAGCATGGGCTTCCCATGCGATCACAGCCTCCTTCGAGCATCCACCTGTTCCAGCATGGGGTCCTCTGTGGGCTGCAGGTAGATATCTGCTCCACTAATAACCTCCACAGGCTGCACAGGGACAGTCAGCCTCACCATGGTCTTCACCACGGTATGCAGGGGATTCTCTGCTCCAGCAGCTGAAGCACCTTCTCCCCATCCTTCTTCACTGACCTTGGTGTCTGCAGAGTTGTTTTTCTCACATATTCTCACTCCTCTCTCTGACTGCAGTTGCTGTTGCACATCAGGTATTTTCCCTTCTTAAATATGTCATCACTGATGTGCTGCAACCGTTGCTGATGGGTTTGACCTTGGTCAGCAGCAGGTCCATCTTGGAGCCAGCTGGCATTGGCTCTGTTGGACATGAGGGAAGCTTCTAGTAGCTTTGCACAGAAGCCACCCTTGTAGCCTCCCCACTACCATAATCTTGCCATGCAAACCCGATACAGTTGTCACACAAACTAATACCAGCAGATAAAAGAAAAGCTTCCAAGCACACAAGACTTCCCAGATTGAAAATATCAGCGATGAACTCCATTCACAGATGAACCACCTTAGCATTTTTGACATTAGTGCCTCTAGATGCCATCATTTGCTTGAGCACCTATCATCATTCAGCTGCAATATTTTTACAGTAGCAACAGCAGCTATTTTTGCTTATGCTTCTGTCTAAATGAGTGAAGTAACACAGAAACCTGAAAGGTCTGGGTCTTATACACGGACTACTGTTTCTTAGTTTTAACTGTGCAGAGAAAGCTGTTTGAACTACTTATTCTCCATTTCCCACAGAAAAATAAATACTCAGCCTAGGTGCCTTTTCCCTCTCTAAAGATGGATTCCTTAAGAACCTTAGCCAATTTCCTAGCTTTACAATAAAAGTTCCAGTTGTCACAGGAAGAGGAAGAAAAAACAATTTTTCCCACTGTAGACTGTTGTATTTGGGGAATACATATTTTTATATAGTACTATAAATGGAGATGCCAGTAAAGTAACTCAGTGTTATCAAAACAGAAACTCAATTAATTTTAGCATCTTGCACGTCTTTCAGACAAGTAGACACTCTGCAATATCATGACTGACCTCTCACACCAATCACACTCAAACTTCATCCTTGCACAACATTTATTTATCTGAATACAGGAGGGAAAAGCGTGTGCAGAGTTTTTTCTGGGCAAATCCTTGCTACAAAAGGCCGATCTAGGAGACTTCAGTCATGTCATTGCAAGCAGTGGCACAAAGAAACATAGCGTCCTTCTCTCACCCTTCCTGTACTACATCAATAGGAGAGCTAAAGTTACTGTTTACTTTTCCTGATAATCTGTAGAAGCCTGAACCCTGCTATATTACATACTATGGAACCACTGCACCTTTACTAAAAGTTTGTAAGAGCAACATAGTAGTAAATGTACTAGACGGAGTCCAAAGTAACCAAGTTATATTGACCTGCATGAAAATAGCTGTCTAAATATATTAGTTCTCAAGCTATCATTTAGATTCTGTATGCAACGTGCCAGCAGCAGTTCTAAGGAGTATGTGTCACTTACCTGCCAACATCTAGACTTTAAGTTAATTGCAATTAAAAGTCTTACGAGTATAAAAGTTGTAAGCTTAAACTTGGTGCTCTGGTAGATAGCTGCTTTTAGAAAAACTGTACATCACTGCTTTTAACTCTTCATTTCTGCTGCACGATTCAGTGATAAACAACTGTATACCATACAGCTTTAGTCCCACTGCAGGACTAACCAGCAGAGGGAGCTTATATCAACAATACCTCTTCTAACTGCTCTAACATCTTTGAAATTATCCAACAATATCAGTATACAAACAGGAACAGAAACAAAGATGATTGTTTGAATTTCAGTGAGGCTAAAAATAAGCAAGAAAGGCTGACTTGTAGAGAAGGAAACTGAACTGGCCACATACTGTGATAAAAAATTGAACTCAGTCACCAACATCAGTGAAAAAAATAACCTAGACCTGCTCACAATTTAAAAAGCCCCATTCTTCAAAAAGTCTGTTTTAAACTGCTGTCTATGCATTCAGCTTCTCACTAGTTTTCTTTCTAATAAAAAATGTGGACAGGCCGATTCCCAGTGACACATGTAGGCAAACATGAAACCCTGCCTTAACACACAAATAAAAACCCAACAAAAACAAACAACCAAAACGAGAGAACTGTTTATAAAATGCTTCGTTAAATGATTTTAGATAAAGTTCTACAGAGTTTACAGTTCAGCTGAACAAATCCATGCTGGAGACAACAATAGCCTAACGCAACATCCTACCAGGAAAACAGCATCAATTGTCATCACAAGACAAAAAAAATACGGTCAGCTCCTCAAAGATTATCCCTTTATTTATAACGACTATTTGAACACAATCGTATGTTTGTTTGCTTCACTCTTCCCCCAGGCTCCAATGATGCAGTTTATTCTAGCTGGGCAGACTTAGTCCCACAGAGAAAGAAACTGCAGGCTCAGGCCTTCATTTCTTCCAATTGTCTACAGGAATTAGAAACACAGTGAGAATATAAAAGCTGGGATATCTGGCTTTAGAACAACACGAAGTGACTGACATACTCGATCCTTTTTTAATTTTAATTACATCTCAACCAAGGAAGAGTCAAATCCTGGACAGATTGAAAAAAAAAAACAAACAAACAACAAGGGGAAGTTGTTTTTTTAATCTCATATTTCAGCATTGAGAAAGAACATGGAAACAATACTTACCACTGACATTAATAAAGCACGTGAACCAAGTGATTTTACTGCAGTTTTTCCCCTGCCAATGACAAGATATTGCACTCCCTGAAACCACGTGCCTTAACTTATTTTCCTTAGACCTTACATAAGGTAAGATTAATGTGATAAAATCTGTGTGTTCAAACCTCTGCACAATTTAGTTTTGGATGCCTTTTATGAGCAACACAGGGAAAGAAAAACTTGCCAATCTAAGAACAGACAACCAGACCTATTTGCTTTGAGTAACCAGCTGAAAGAGAAGCAAGCAAAACCACCACGCACATGAATACTATTCAACACAAGCTGGTTCAGCCACAGGAAAAAGCTGTTAGTAGAATGACAGTCCTCCACCAACCGCAATAAAACTGTAACTACAATCACAATATGCCTTCATTTTTTGAGATGAGCCATTACTGCAACTTATTGAAGCCATTCACTCAGGACATCTTCTAAAGCAACACCTATATTTCAATTTGGAAGCATACAGAGATAAGCATTCAAAGGAAAATATTCATATTAAGGCTCTGAAGAATTATTGCATCTTCCAAACACTGTTTTTCCTAAAAAAAACCAAACCCATCGTGCTCCAAACAGATTTGCATTTAGGATGTTTAGCCTCTTTTCCCCATAACTCCACCCCTAGTTTTAATAACTGAAGTCCATTTTACCTTTTGTCACTTGACAACAACATGCTTTCTGAAAGCGGTCCCTTAAACTGTCTAAATCAGCACTCTGGAAGATCCTTTTAAAAAGTAAATATTCCTTTAATATTTCATTTAGCAGAACTGTATTAAAAACCGAAGAAACACTATTCATGTAAACCCAGAGACGAAAAAGAATTGTTGAGAGCCCTGCCTTTTCGGTACGCCAGACCTCAGCCTTCAGGAAGCAAACAACGATGGGAAGAATGAACTGAAACACCACCTATCAGGAAAAAAAACCCAGACCTTTAAGAACACACACTGAGCTACGCCAAGCAGGAAGAGAGACTTTCAGAGAGCTCTGTGGGAGAGATTCACAGGCGGACCGAGAGAAAGCTTCGCCAAATCACTCGCATGAGGACCCCCAAGCAAGCCCCGCTTATGTAAGAAGGACCGTTTTCTCTTTCCACCAGCCCTACAGACCCTCACCGGGATCTCCGCGGCGACCTCCGTCCGCCGACAGCTCCTGTCCACGCCAAACCGCAGCCTAACGGAAACGCAAAGAGGCGGGACGAGCTCCCGCAGCCCCACGCAGGGGACGGGACAGCCCAGCCCGGCGACGGCGGGGCCACGACCCGCTACCGCCCCAAGCGCTCCTCACTCGGCCCCTCCGACATTTCTCCGNGCGGCTGGCGGCGCCCGCAGGCATCGCCCGATGGGCCCCCGGCGCTTGTGCCGTTGCGGGCTCCTGTGAGGCCTCGGGTCGGGCCTCCGTGGCCGAGCGGACCCAGCGAGCGGCTCCGCAGGCTGGTTTCGCTGTGATGCCTACTACAACACAGCAGTTAGTTGATAGCTAAATTCTTCTAAATGTAGTAACTGTCGCAAGCCATGGCAAGAAGGAACTGAGATTACCGGCGAGGGTAAGCTGGAGACGGCATTTACCCAGGCCGGGCCGTGAGAGTAAGGAAGCAGCAAAAGCGCAGGCTGACTAGCACAGCGTCCCTGGAAGGCAGCAGCTGATGCTCAAGGCCCGTGGCAACAACTAATAAGAAAATCATCCCGTTGTGCTTTATGTGGCCATTTTTAATGAGCTAAATTCCTGCTTGTTATCTTTTAGCAGGAACATCCCAGAGCCGCCGGCCCTTGAAGACATTAATCAGGTGTACGCTGCTAGCTTGGCAGGAGAACTTAAGGCATGTGCAAACTTTAGCTGAGCTACTTTCATTGTAATAATACTAAAAATCACACCCATAGGTCAGAAAGACCCCTGCCCAGGTGAAGATTCTTCCCCTGAGCGTGCGTAATAGTAAAGTATGTGATCAGCATTATTATAATTGTATGTAAATTACTAACCGATCGCTATAAGGGGATGTGTGTATATGTGTGAATAAATTACTAATTCTGCGAATTTTCTGTGTAAATATAGTGTGGAGAATCCCGTATGGTATGCATGATAGGTGGAGCATCCGGCGGTGCAATAAAGAATGCCTGCTTTCTAAAACTCTAAAATAAGTCTTAGAGAGTTGGGGTTTTTTTTCTTCTCTGTATTGATACGGTATCTGCTGAGAAGGGACACGGCAGGGGCAGGCTGCTGGCACCTTTCTGCCACCGCATGCTCACTGATGTGAAGCCGAGGGTAAAATCGGGTGGCTTGCAACCGGTCCGGGCTTCCTGCCCTGGCTGCGATCGGGCAGAATCTCTCGGGGCTGCGGCAGGATTCGTGCTGGTTCTTCTTCAGCCTCGCGCCTGTAATGTCTGAAACCGGGATCCTAGAAACAAAGTCTTCTGCCGCAGTCACATAAAGATTTCTCTCCATTCAAGGGTATTCATGTACCTGTGAGAAATTAGCATTAACATAACCTTGTCTCTACAGTTCTGTCGGTCTACAGTTCTGTTCTGTCTGTCTACCTGCCCGTCAAGTAGGAGACAGAGCTGTGGGAGGATCCAGGAAAGGGAAGATTGGAGACCAGCCCTCCCAAGAGAGCTCTTTTGTTACACAAAGTTGTTACCAGGAAGTGGCTTCCGCTTTTCTTAAAATTTACTTATGTTCCTGACTGTGCAAAGGGTCAGAAGGCAGCTGAGATTTGCAGTGAGAGGGAAGATGATAGATCTGAAACATAAAGCAGTAGGGTAGAGCCCACTGGAAGTATCAATCTGTCTTTGCAAGTGGTTAGTTTAGGAGAAAGCTGTTTAAAGAGGAAATTCTAATTTAAAAATGGAAAAGAAAATAAAAATCAGTTTCAGTACCTAGGAATCAAGTGTGGAGGGAATCAGTGATGCTGAAGAAATTTTGCCCTGGAATACGAGGCGAGGGAAGCACAGCAGTAGGTCCAGGGCAAAAAGAGATTTTCCCTTCCAAGTTCCTGCTTACTGTGCTGTTGAGTGACTGTAGCTGGCATCGGGAAGGCATTGCTGAATAGCTGCTGCAAATTCTGGAGCAACAAAAAAAGAAGGCATAAATAAGAAGATGTGTGGAAAAATGTCATCACAGTCTCCATGGGAAGCTCCAAAAACAGCCAGAAAGGGAACAGACACGACCCTTTATTTTCAGCTCGTGTTTGTGGCTCTACAAAGGAATCGTCTCTCAAGGCCGGCTGCCTTTCCTGACATTGCTAGGAAATGGTGCGAAGGTGAAGCAGTGGAAATAGAGCTTTGATCCTGTTTAGTACTCCAGAACTGACCTGCTTAGTTACAACAGACAGAAACCCAGTCGTTGTGTTGGAACACAAGCCTCCCGTCGGGTTTTTTATTCATGTGGGTTTAAATTTCTCTTCATTAGTTATCACTAGTTTTTACCATGTGCACTAAGTCCTTAAACAGTGGTTGCAGACAGTTTATACTGTGTCTGAGCCTTACAATCAGCTGAAACAGCTAAAAAAAATAGTGCTCTGTATGGAGCAAAAGTAATTTTATAATCTTTCAAGTTGGCTTTTTGTATAAAGCCAACAATAACAAAAAGTAACCTTCCCACATCTTTTTTTTGTTTGTTTTTTTTTTGTTTTTTTTTTCCTAAAAGAAAAGGGATATGAAACTTTATACCTGTCTTGGAAAAGTTAAGACAGACTAGACATGTTATGAAAGCATTAAGTAAGCCAACCAGGCAAAGCAATGATACTCAGGGTCAAGTTTTGTCAAAAGGAATTGTTGCTTAAGACAGTAGGCAGATAGCTTGTGTAACTCATTGCTGGCTTTGCTAGGTTAGCTCAGATGCTGATTCCTCTCTCTTACACCTCTTTTGATAACTGTAGCAGGTGACTATGGAGTCCTTTTCTCAAGTGGCCAAAGTAGGAGCGTTTGAGGTTTGAAGTGTCCAATAGCACGGTGTGGAATTACACCCCGAACCCTATAGCAACCTCCATCAGCAGTTGCGTTCCTAAGTATACGTTGCCGAAACTGGAGATCACAGAGGTGTGTGCAGTCACAGATAAATCCCGGTTTAGGGGAATTTATAATAGTGTCAGTTGTAGATTTAAAAAGTCTATTCTGTATCTGCAGGTCTGTAAGTGACCACAAACAGTGAAGAGTTAAGATGGCAACTGTCAGCGTCCTGGTAAAGGATATTACAAGAAGAAAATTCTTCAAGGTGTTTCTCTCCTCCACATTCAGCATTATTTTTTTCCATCGGTTGGGTAACTATTTTCATTCAAACTGCAGAGTCCAAGGATGGAGTGCCAGCTAAATCTGATATGAAAACACTCTGGGGCTAAATGTCACCTGCATGGAGCTGGCATCTTATTCCAACTCTGTTCTGCAGCCCTATGCACGGCTGTTGCTCAGCAAAACCTGTTTCAAAGTGATCCTGCGGCAGGAGGGTGCCAAAGGCCCGAGAATTCTCCAGAGGGAAGTCCTCTCCGAATCAAAGCAGGAGCTCTGACATCTGCAGTTTGGCAGGAGGTGTTGGAGTCCTCTGGAGTTCGGCTTTCCCGTGAGAAATGTGCGGGACAACAGTGACACCCGCTGGCCAGCCAGGTAAAAGGCAAGTTCTGAATTTTCACAGGTTTTCTTGGCTTTCATCCGTTTTACAAGACAGAACGGTAGTAAAGATCAGTTTGTAGCTTTCACCCTTGGTGATAATTTCTGGTAACGTGAGCTAAGTCAAAAACTAAAACCAAACGATCAAACAAAACCTTCCATCCAAAACCTCTGAATCTGCGGAGTGCTGAGAGTGAGACTCCACCGTTCCTCTGGATCTTGGCAGGTTGTAGGAAGCACATTTTCAGGCCCATGCCGAGACATTGTCATTTAAATCACGTTTCTTCCCACAGAACTGGAGCGAGGGAAGGCGCATTAAAGGGAACTGGATCTGTATATTGCAAAGTAGAATTTCCTCCAGGCTGATCTGCAGAGATGAGGTTCGTCGGTGTGCCTCCAAGCTGTAATTTTTACTTCCCACAGAAGTAATAGATAAGATATGATCTCTATTATATATAGTGCAGGTAGGCAGTGTGGGTTAAGCATCATGAGGTCGCTCCTGTAGGGTTTCCTCTTGATAGGAACCGAAGGAATAGGAAAAAAAGAAAAAAAAAAACCCAACAAAACCCAGTCCTTGCTTTGTAGCTTTCACATTCAACAGATGAAGAAGCAACTACTAGGAAAGATGAGAGGATGGAGTAAAAGCCTTTTTTTTTGGCACACATAGCATTTATATTTTTGTAAGTGTACATATTTCTTGCCTTTTTTTTTTTTTTAATTTTCAACTAGAAACATTAAAAGTAATGGAAGAATTTATATTAAGGCATTTTAAGATAGTCAGACCTGTATTTTATTAAACCAGCATGTGTGCAGTATATAGCATAGATGAATGTGTCACCCAAACTGGGATAATCAACCATAAGAGGAAGAGCTAATAAATAGTCTCAGAAAAGCAAGTGATGGTTTAAGGAGGGGTAAGGAAGCCAAGGAAGCTCAGTTTTGAATTGCCCTGAGGAGACAAAGCTGAGATGTTAGGAGTCAAGGGGGAAGAGATCTGTGAATTTAAGACCTAATAAGGACCAGGAATGAGAGTTCCAGCGCTGTAAACAGCAGAGTACAGAGCATTGCTGATTTAGATGGGAAAAATCAAACCAATCTAAATAAATGAGTGAGTCTATAGGGAGGACCTGCATCCTGGTGAAGTTCTAAACAGCTTTGGAAATGACAAATTCAGAGATTGGAGTAACAATATTTATAAAAAATGTTCTACGGTCATATACAAAAGACAGCGGTTCAAACAAAAATCTAAGCAAGGTAAATTTTTCATTTCCTCATGAGCTGTTGCAACACCTGCCAGCTAAGGGATGAGAACATGAAGGAAAAATCTTTGCTCAGGGCCGTATTTCTCCACACCTACCTCGCTGCCAGGGTGCAATGAGGGCTCCCAACAGGGCGTCAGGGCAGGGTCTGGCAGCCAGGACCCACCCCACTGATCCCAGCCAGGGAGCAGGCAGGCTGGGGGGCATGCAGGGACGGCATCAGCTCTGGGCATCAGGGGCCTTCCTGAGAAAGGACTGAGGCCCTCAGATCCCTGACATCTTCTCAATAGCTTTCTCTTCCAGCCAAGGCATACAGAAATTGAACAAAAGGAAAATGTTCAGTGAACAACATCAGAAAAAGCATCAAACCTTTCCCAGGCACTCTGGAGCATATAACATCTCTTTTCAAGCGTGCTGAGGATAAACAAATCAATGCCATGTCACATTTGACACTATTTCAGGCAGTGTTGGTCAGTCATGATGAGGAGAACATCTCTCATGGAAGTTCAGACGGAGACTCTGTTTGGACCTGTCGTGGGCACTCTTGACTTTTCTGGATATGAGGACCAACTCATTGTGTCCAGTCAACCTACTGTGAACACTGAGCCCTACCACAGGAGATGCTGAGCTTCTGTTGTGTCACTGAACTCTTCACAAGCAGAAGGCTGTTGGAGGCCACAGGCACACGTAGGGAAGGTCTTTGAGATTTCCCATCCTGTAGTTCTCAAATCCAAACTTGTGACAAGGGGGGAAACTTGTGTGGTTGTTCTGCAAGACAGAACTCAGAAGTAAGCTCTTCTCCTCAGAGCTTAGCCATGGCCAGTTCCATGCTCCTAGTTAAACACCTTTGAGCAACTGGTAGGCACCACAATCTATATTTTTTCTTTTGCGGTTCTCTGTCTCGCTGACAGCAGGGTGCTCTCAAATAGAAAGCAAACAAACATCCAGGCCCTTTCATGGTATCCAACTCTGTTGAGCAGGGAGTGGGACCTCATACCTTTGGGCATCTTTGTGTCCTAGTGGCTGCTGTCCTTGAGAGCTGACAGCATGCTCCGAAAGCTACACAATGCAGCCATAGGCTTTGATGTGCCTTAGAAAAGCCTGCCTGTGGTGACATCTCTTGACAACATCTGATTGCTCAAAGGTGTTGACTGACTCCCAAAAGTTCGGAGTGACAAGATTCATGCAACAAAATACACAGCAGATGTTAAGCACCTGCCCTTCAAGCGCTCATCAAGCATTGTAAGAGAGGTGCTGGTACCTCTAGGGCACTCCTGGTGGGGTTGGAAATAGGATGTTCTGTCAGCCCAGCACTTCCCATGGTCTCTGTTTTGTCCTTGCTTCTTGAGACAAACATTTGATGAAGGAAAATGCTTTTTAGTGTCATGGAGAGCACTGGGGAAGAACATGAGGTGAGTTTCCCATGGGCATGCCAGAAATCAGGGGCAGAACAAGGAGAAGGGACCAAGATGCAGAAAAGAAAAAGGCCAGACTAAGCCTGAAGCATTGCATTTAGCTTTGTTGTGGCTTCAGCTTGAGGTCCCGGCTAGGGCAAACCCAGCGGTCCCCTGCAGCTCTGCAACGAGGTCTCACAGTCCAAAATTGGCAGAAATCCCCTTTAAGATGACTGCCAGCAGGTGCATAGGTGGGGTCTCCAGGTCAACACATCCACCTGTGTCCGAGGCCGCCTCCAGCTCCCAGCAGGATTCCTTGACAGTTTCTAGTCTGAACAGCCCCTCTATTGGAGATCCTTCTCTGGATAATATAGGGAGGAGCTCTGGCAGGTAACACTGGCAGGGCTGGGTGCATGGTGGCTTTGGTGGCTTTCCTCAGAGAGGCGAGTGTGAATGGGTACACTCTGCCTTCACAGAACTGGAATCTACTTGTTGCTCCAAGCAGATGCCATTAGGACGAACACTCATGGTAAGGACCAGGTCTACTCCTGTAATTCCTGGTTCTGCTGAGTATTGTATCTCCCAGAGGCACCTTCCAAAGAGGTGAAATGGGTTGGACCAATCCCCCACCCCAGCTCTTTCCACCACTGGGTTGTGCCTGTTGGAGGGGTGTGCTGGAGGGAACTTGAGTTCCACAACGTCACTGCTGAGGATACTGCCTGGGGACACTGTGGGGACACCCCCAGGGAGTCTGGTTAGGGCCAGTGAGGCCCCTCAGTGCTCTCAGCACCCTGACACTCACACGGATATTGTGAATATTATTTGGGTGAGATTTATGAGGTCATTTAGGAATGACCCAAATTATACCCATACTATCTACAAAGAAATTCAGATTTGGATGAAAAACAATGATGGAAAACTTTATAGTTTTAGTGAAGGTAATCTTTTAGTTTTGTTGGCAAGGGGGACTAAACTTTCACATGCTTCGAATTACCTCTGTGATGCAAAGGTCACTGGGAGTCTAACAGAAGAGCCAGCAGTGGCTGCACAGTGACTGCGAGGCAGTTAGTGGGAAGTGCTTTGCACGAATAAAAGGGGAGGATTGAGGTGTAGTTTTCTTGGACGTTTCTTACTTGTTTTTCAGGATACCCTGAGATGACACGGTCCCCTAGGGAGCCATCAGTTATCGGCTTGTTCTCCAAAGCTTGTGTCTCATATCCTGCTGCAGGTCACAGAATCATAGAATAGGTTGGGTTGGGAGGGACCTTTAAAGGTCATCTAGTCCAAACCCCTTGCCATGAGCAGGGCCATCCTCAACTAGACCAGGTTGCTCAGAGCCTCATCTAACCTGGCCTTGAACAGTTTCGGGCTGGGACCATCTACAACTTCTCTGGGCAACCTATGCTAAGGTCTCACTGCCCTTGTTGTAAAAAATTACCTCCTTGTGTCCAGTCTAAACCTACCCTCTTTTATTTAAAGTCTCTTTGTTTGTCCTGCCTGCGGCCCATGGAGGGAGGGCAAAATGCTTTGACAGTGAATATAGTGATCGGGACAAAATTCCAATTAGAGGAATATTTAGGCCATGGGGAGGAGGAGAGATTCTTTCTTATAGTATTAGACCTGATTGTTGCTCTTTGTGATGAATATCTAGGAAAGAGGGGAATACATGCCTAACAAACAGCCAATAAATAAATTGACTGAAATTCTATGAAACTGTAAATGGAATTAGTGACTACTTTGCTTTGCTCCTGTGAATTTGCAGGCATCAAACACGAGGTGAGAACATTTGTTCTGCCCGCATCAGATGTAGCTGGGGTTCTCTCTGAACACAGTATCTGAATTATTTAGCAGACGGCCTTTCTGCTCCAGCAAGAGACTCACTCAGAGCTCATCTCATCTGCTTTTACTTTCTTTTCTTTCATTCTTTCTTAAACAGACTTGCAATTGCTCCCATGTATTATTTATTGGAAATATGATGCTTTTATAACATAGCTGTGGGTGGAACAGACTCTGAAGGCACAGTTTGCACCCTGTATTTGGAATAATTGGCAGGAAGAAAGAAAACAGGCTGGCAGTTCAATGCACAGGGTATGAGAATAGTACATATATTAAGAAAAAAAAAATAGAATTGCCTCTATTTGCCCATGAATTATTCTGTTCTGTGCCATAGGAAACTTGAAAGTAATCTTCAATAATACTGTACCCTAGTTGCATTTTGTATTCTGGCTTTATTTTTCCCTTTCCCTTTCCCTTTCCCTTTTCCTTTCCTTTCTTTTCTTCTTTTCTTTTTGTTACAAAAGCAGCCTGCTTCTGTAGCATGTTAGAGAGCGATGCAATAAAGACTCCATCACATCAAATTCCAAATACTCACTTGTTCATCAGATGGTAGATTCTCCACCCTTGCTTCCTTTATCTATATGTTAGTTTAAATAAATTTCAGTGCTGTGAATGTCTGGTCAGATGAAACAGATGTGTGCCACAGCCTCCTACCAAGCCTCAGAGAAGATGAGCAGTAGCAAAGGCTGGAAAAAAGATAGAAAGATGAAGAGATAATCCACTCGACTCACTGGTACACCAATAAAGCCTAACAACATCAATCGCACAATGCAATATGGGGAGAAAAGTTTTACCAAAATGGAGAACAAGCAGATTAAGGAGCCACACAACAATTTAACTTATTTTTAAAAATTAGGAACTCAGACAAATTGGTAACCTTTGGGCAGCAACATGCACTGAAAAGCATGCAACCAGTTCTCTGAAGGATCAGGATCCGCTACACGTTGTAGTTCTCTTTTTTTTTATTTCCATCTAGAGAGCTTCCTGCCCTTTTTCCATTTCTAAACTGGTTTCAGAAAAGATCACACATGAACATGTACTGCATGATCTATCACATGTGTGATGGTGCATTTATATTGTTCAATTAACTCTGCAACAACTGCTGAAATAAGCATTAGCTTTTGAATTAACCTAAAGCCTGACCATTGCAACACATCTTACATACCCACGAGGTACGCAAAGCTCGGGGAGGCTCTTACCACCAACCAGCTCTGTGGGATAACTATGAGAGACATGTATCACAGAAATATCTTGCAAAACGTGGTCTATATGACCCTTTGCAATGCTGTGCAGCCTATCTGGGCTGGACTCTGTGTTTCGTTTTGCTTCTCATTCATCTTCCTTCCTTCAAAAGATGGAAAACTGACTCATCTCGCCCCCAGGGTAAACAACATGCCTCTGGTTGGCCACCAGTGACCTAGTCACTGACCAGACAGTCCCAGACACATGCTGAACTTCACCCCCAGCAACGGTGGCTTGCGACACGGAGGCGTCACGCAGAGACCGTCGCTGGGGAAACTGCATCTCCTGCAGATGCATGAAAGTCCCTCACAGTCCTAGGGAAGTGCCGATGAATCAGATTTCCTTCTTCACCCTCAAATAAAGGTGACTGGCGAGCAGCTCTGCGTTAACGGCACGATATGAGATTTGCAGCCGTTTTCAGCTCTTCACGCCTCTGGGAGCCTTTTAGGAGCAAAACCCAACCAAGAAAGAAGGTAAATACTGGCTTTGCTGGGACTCTGCCTGGCTGCCAACAGCCGCTCTTGCACAAGCGACTCTCACAGCTGTTTCAGCAGCACATTTTTGCCCCTGGCGTGTAAAGTTCAAGTGGTACTATCTTGTTAAACATTTTTTCCTTCTTTTGAGGCATGTTTTTACCCTCTCAGCCACAGAGAACTGACTTTGCTTCACTTACGGAAGTTTAAATGTAGTAAATACCTTGATGTAAAGAATTTTATAGATTTTCACCCCAGAGAAGTCATTTTCATTAGTCATATTTCAATGAGACATTAAAAAAAAAAAAACATGCTTGGGTACATTTTTCTAAAATGCTGTCATTACTATCTGCACAACAGGTAGTGAAAGCTGATGCTGTAGAGGTTAGTTTTACACTTTTTAACATCAGACTGGCAGAAATATTGTCAGTTGTCTTGTTGCTCATGTTTAAATCCACACCCTTGAGCTGTGATTCAGCAAATTCCCAGAGTAACCCTGCTCTGAAACCCGGATTCCTCCTTGTCCTGTCCTGCCGGGGGTGGATTTCCCCTGCAGAAGCCAATGAACAAAAGCTCATTGATTTCTGTGTGTGGTGAGGAGGAAACTTGCTTCAGCATGTCCCCACCTCTTGCTGCAAAAACGTTGGCTCTCTTTCGCGCCGATCACTTCAGGTCACGAATGAAACTGGAAGTGAGTGGTAGCGGAGCTGGGATATAGAAACTGTTGTTTCGAACGGCGCTCCCTGGCTCTGCTCCACACCTCATAAATAACAGCTCTCACCTCATTTTACCACGACGAGAAGCAAGAGCAAGCTGCCTGTGTCGTTCTTCAGCAAACCTAAGGTCTCTCATGCAAAGGCAGGACCGAGCGCGCTATTATTAACTGACATTATCCAGGAAATACATTTGCTTTCTTTTTTTTTGGCTGCAAATTTTATTTTATTTTTGCCACAGTTGTGACAGCATCTTGATGGGGAAGCTGATCTCCAAAGGCCAGCACAAAAGGGATGCTCGAGTTGTCATGCTGGGGCTTGACTTTGCTGGCAAATCCACCCTTCTCTACAAACTGAAGAGTGGCCAGGCTGTGGAGACCTGCCCGACAGTGGGCTTCAACGTGGAGTCTCTGCAAACACCCTGTCACGTATCCTTCACCCTCTGGGATGTTGGAGGACAAGACAGCCTGCGGGCAAGCTGGCCTGACTACCTGGAGGACACCAACACCCTCATCTTTGTGCTCGACAGCACAGACACGGCTCGGCTGCCTGAAGCGGTGGCAGCGCTGGAGGAGGCTCTGAGACACCCCAGCATGGCTGATGTCCCTGTCCTCCTCCTGGCCAACAAGCAGGAGATGCCTGGAGCACTGGCTACCGATGAGTTGTGGGAGAGGCTGCAGCAGGGTCAGCTGGTGGGGCGCCGCTGGGTGCTCCTGGGGTGCAGTGCCCACACCGGCCAGGGCCTGCAGGAAGCGTTGGCTGCCCTGGAAGAGCTACTACGGGGTCCAGAGCAGAGCTCCCCATCCCAAGAGCAACCCCTCACAGGGCTGGCAAGGAATAGGCAAGCTCCAGAGCAAACCTGAACCTCAGCTGGACCCTTCCCACTCATCATTGCCAGCAGGTCTGTTGCAGAGGATCTCAGCCACCAGGTATCCCTTAAAATGAGCAGACCTGCAGCTGGCACACCCCACAAAACACCCAGCTGCTCCACCAAAAACCCACCAGGAAGACTTCTGAGCAAAACTCCCACCCTGGAGCATTTTTGGCCCTATCTCTTGGACTCTCATCACCATCTGCAGCTTGTCCTGCTATCGGCGGGCTCTGTTCATCCATTACATGCATGTCCAGTGCTTCAGCAGGGATGCTTTTTACCAGAGCAGTATAAATTATACCAGAGATGTGCACAAGGGACAGAGGGAGTTACTATTTTCCTTCTCAGCTCCCAGCCCTGATGCAGCTATCCTGATGGAAGGTGATCCCCACAGGGCGGGTATTTGAATGTATCTCATGCCTCTTCTCGCTCAGCTCGAATCACACGTCCATTAGCTGGAAAAGCAATGGCTGCTAAAAGGGAATGGTTGAACCGGAGCAGTGTTAAGCACAGGACTTCCAACAGCTGACAGTTAGTTGGTTTTAATCCAACATCTACAGGTATAATCTTTGAGCCATGTCTGTGAGTCAGGATTGGATGGCGAAATGCAGTTCAAGGATGTGTACATGTTACTTTCTGCATTTCTTGTTGTGGGGCTTTCTTTTCCCTTTTTTATTTTTATCAAATGCTGATTTCATGGAAATAGTACTTCATTTTTCTTGGATTATATTTAGATATAAGGAAATCAAATCTGACGTCTAGAGGCTTGGAAACACATCTGCATGTCCAGTCGACCTCTAAATATCCTCATGGTGGCCTGAACAGCCAAGATGAAGCCCCACCTCTCAACCTTTTTCAAACTGGATAAGATCACTCTACAGGCAATGGTTGGTAACCATGGGCACCTATGGGCATGGGCAGGTTGGTAACCAAAGAGTTCTCCGCATTCAACTTTGTCTGGGGCAGCCAAAATTGCCCTGGCAGCTCATGATGGGGCAGGATCCTTTGTTGCAGTGATGGTCCTTGTCCAATCCTGCTCAATCTACCATTGAAAAGACCTAAAAAATGTGTGCCTGGGGGCTCCCTATATCTAAAATTCCATTGTTCAGGATTAAAAATAAGAAATTTCATAGTAGTCCCTGTTTTATTATGAAACTAATGAAAGTGTTGGGGAAGGGGAGAGAAAGGGCGCAAAATTTTCAGGCAGCAGCAATCAGCCGCTTTCAAGGAAGAGCTTACTCAACCTAGAAACACCAAGGAGAAATACACGCTGAATTCCTCTTCTTTTCATAGCAGAGCATTTTACAATTGTTAAGGAATTAATCATCCAGCTGTTACTGGTGCTTTTATTAGCCTCATTTCGTAGAAGGCAGCAGCTGGAATAGAGAGCTTAAGCAGTCATTGGGAAACAGAATCTGACATTTATAGGAAGGTCTCAATAAAAGAAATCCTTCCCGATGGAAAGAGTCACTTTTTTTTTTTTTTCAGCTGTGCTAATGTAGAAGAGCAATTATATGCTATAAAACAGTGCTCCAGTGTTCATCTGGCCTAAGTGATCGTGGTTATGAGTATACTTAAATAGCACTGAATTGTATAATTCATTGTATGACAAACATGTGGACACGGTAAAGAGGACAAAATTACATTTTTAACATAAGCAGGTTGATCTGCTTTTGGCTTGTTGTAGGTGCTCATCATTTGCTTCTGACACACAAGTCTCTGATGTTGGGTATTTGACTTTAGGAGGTGGACCAAGCAGTTCTGGTGAGACTGCACACGTGCTGATATCTAGACAGAGAGGAACAAGCCCAGGTCCTCTCTGCAACTCAGTTGCCAGTACATGAAAAAGACACATCTTCTCGAGGGCCCGTATGGCCACTTTGAAGACCAGTCCTAGAGGCAAAAGGCTCTGTGTTGCATTGCCATGACGAAAAATTTCTCCTTATTGAGTTTGCTGGTGTTTCCATCTTGCATCTCACATGGTACAAAGCAGAGTATTGCTTAAGGTTGGAGGATCAGTAATGGTTTAAACTCAACACAGACTAAAACCTTGTCCTGGTGACGTTTGGCTCTTAATTGGTTCTTGGCGCATGTATTTGACTCTACAGGATTGTCCGCTCACGGTTAAAGAAGGTAATGCAGCTTTCCCATTCCCCCATTGAGTGTTGGGGTTTTTTTAACCATTTAAAGAGGAAAAAGGGGCTCCTCTAGCAGCAAATAAAGGTAACCATCAGCCTTTGGTAACCTTTGTAACCACCAGTTACAAATTAAAACAGGAGGTGGGTAGAAGGTTGGACTCAACGATCTTGGAGGTCTTTCCAACCTTAACGATTCTATGATTCTGTGATCCTGTGATCCTATGTGGGGAAGAAGGGGTTGTTCTTGGTAGCAGGAACACTGAATGCCTGAAAGCAATGAAGCAACATCCTGGTTACTGAAAGCATTCTCACTTCCGCTGAAGCAGTAATTTGGCAAAATACCCCATCTCATGAGGCACCATGTGATGCACCATCCTTGTTTTCTGGAATAAGGCTTTTCTAGATGCTCGGTCACATTACTCATCTCATTTATGCTGTTGTTAGAGACTGTCAAAATGATTCTGGGTTCTAATATTTGAAACAGCAACACGGTTTACTTCTCATTATCTTCTCTTTTCTCCTGCCCTGGAAAGCGTGTTAAAACAAGTCGATCTAATGAGCCCTGTGCTGCTCTAATCAAGTGCTGGCAGGACGCTCACCCAACAGCACTTAAATGCTTCAGTGTCAACACTCCTGTCCAGCTCAAAGGGAGCAGCACGCGGGTTTGCAGGAAGAAGCCAGTTCTAGGAAGGGAAGTTTGTTACCTCTTTTTTCGGGTAGTTGTCTATGAGAGCCACTATGACATGGAGCAGCATTAATCCTGTAAACATCTGTACTTAAGGATGCGAACCAGGAAGGCACCATCAAACCTACATTTCCATCTTCTTGGGTGTGTGATAGATGTTACAGCCTCTGGACCAATTTCTAAAAGAACACAGCCTCTCTCTTAGTAGCAGGCAAAAGAAAAATCCTTAGGATACTTCCTTGTTTCAGGTTCCTCACAAATTTGAAGCATCCTTTGGGTTATTGGTCCCAGAACCCACTCTAGTTTGTCAAGATCCCTTTTTAGCAACCTCTTTGGATGCTAAGTCCATCCATTTGCTATCCCTGATGATGTCTATCTCAAAGCCAAAAGAAGTTTGGAAGAGCAGGCTGTTTCTCTTTTATTTTCATTTTTTAAAAAATTTTTTTTCTCCCAACAAGTATTTGTTTGGCTCTTTCTATATAGGAAAAGTGTTGTTTCGGAATAGTTTTGCTGTTCCCCCCACTTCCCAACCCTTGTTATAACTTGCGTCCCGCCTCCAAATTGTTCCAGTAGCTTCCTACAGTTTTATCAGCTCTCTTTAACTGACCTGGTCAGTATTTAGATGTTATTGTGGTCTGCTTTTCCATGATCTTGAATGTGGTGGTTATGAGCTAAATGTGTTGGCAGAAGTGGCCAACTCATAGGATAGCAAGGTTTGGAAAGAACATCTGCTTCAAACTCCTGCTTAAATCAGGTTGCCTGAGGCCTGGTGCAGTAGTTTTGAATGTCTCCAAGGAGACAGCTCAACACCTTCAGAGACACTCTGGTATGTATTAACCTTTATAGTAACGTAACCGGAATCTATAATTGTGCATTGATCTTCCCAGTCACCATTCTGTTAAGAAGAACCATACTGATAAGTATCTGCCCTTGCTTGGAGCTGTAAGAGCAGTCTCTTTGCCCAGGGCCATCAGATACTCCAGCTCTGGGACCTCCCATCCCTTCTCTGCTTTGCAGAGATCTCTGCAGTGGGAGCTGCCTTCGGGTCCTGCTGCCTCCTTTCAAGGACATCAAGACACTTTGGTCATCTTTCACATTGTTTATGAAAGGGCATAGCTAATTACTCACTGATTTAATAACCTCTCTGTGGGACTGGTTTTTAAGGCAGCTTCAACAAACCCTTTTCATGACTATGAACCCAACACTGATTTATTTTTTAATTTCTGACAAGTTTTCCATCCGCCCCCAGAAAGAAGGAAAGCAGTGAGGTGGGAAAAAAACAAACCCCAATGTTAAAACCAGTACAGGAAGGACAATTCACCTTTTCCCCTTCTCTCCATCAGTACAGGAAAGACAATTCACCTTTTCCCTGGTCTCTTCACAACTTCCATATTTCAGCTAGTCCCTGACACAAAACAGTTTCTACTTGTGCGTCAGCTGATTTCTGCTTTTGGCACCGTTGCTTTATTTTCAGATGGATCTACCTGTCGTTTGCCCTGCAGTTACGGATGGGATTTCTCTGATGGGTTTCACCATGGTCGTGCTGAAGAGCCCGAGATCAGAGGGGAACCGTGAGATCCCAGAGCTGCAGGGTGAGGGCATGAACGGTTGCCAATGAACTATTTAAAGAGGGAACAGGCTGCCACGGGGCACGTGAGAGGCAGCTGTGTCCGGCTGTAACACTGGAAGAAGAGTGTTAGGGCAGCGGCCGGAGACCTGGGAAACACTTGGTGGAAGAAAGGTCAATAAGAATTTTTTTAGAAGCTAAGAAGAACTTTCTTTTTGAATATAACATGAAAAGAAAAGACTGCAAAATCTCCTTTTGCTAGAAGACAGGCTGTATAATGCCAGTGGAAGGTCTTAATTATTGTTTTAGTACACCTAATGCCTGTAAATCAATTTCCTCCTTTTAAAGAAATCCTGAAATATACCGCCTATAAAGATTCAGCACATGTAACTCAACAAGGAAATCAAGGAGCAAAACCACATTTGACCTCCTCTCTTGAAAAAAATTAATACCCTTGCCAAATGGTATTAAAAACCAGTTATGCCATTATGACTAAGACAAATGACAAATTACAGTTCAAGACATTACAGCCTTCAAAGGGTTAACTTGCCTTCATCTAAACTTTTTGGTACTTGATTTTTCACGATACATTTGCTTGAGTCACAACTCTGATCTTGCTGTTCAGATATTGTTAAAAACACCAGGGTGAAGGCTGGCATTTGGGTTAGGATCTCAGCGACGCATCCATGGCTGTGGGAGCACGTCAGCCCCCCACCCCGTACTTCACGCAGGGTGATTTAAATAAAATTCCTACAAAAAGGAAAAAAAAAGATAAATTAGTCAACTTCTGTGAAAGGTGATGCCAACCTGGACCTGGCAGACATGTGCCCCTCTGCCTGCACCCCTACCTGCCTCTCTGTGGTTGGACCAGAAGCATAAACTGCTCCAACCCAGTCCAACACCTGTCACATCCAAAGCTCTAAGACTTTCAATCAGTTTGGCACCATCATCATCATCCACTAATTGCTGTGAGAAACAATCTCTCTAGAGCTGCAGAGCTGATGAACTCTTCTTAAATTCTCCCTTAGGTCTCAGATTTTTTTTATTATTTTTTTTTTTTTGGCTTGTGCTGCTTAACCACATTTGGATGTGGCAACGAGGGTTTTCGATCAGCCACAACCACTCATACAAACAAAAAGTGTTCGATGTTCAGCAGCTCTGCAGTAATGCTCTGCTTTGCCTTGGACATAGAAGCAATATTTGTTTTTTAAACAAACCATGGTGGAGCCATGATGCCACTGGTTTCTGCAGTGAGAGGACAAACTCACGCAGGCCCATGGGGGAATGGGGGAATGGAGGGAAATGACTTTGGAAAGACCAAACTGGAGGTGTCCTTGAGAAGAAAAATACCAGCTGAGAGCAGAGCTGTGGTCCTCAATTCCCAGGTGTGTAGGATCAAGCAAAGGTCTATTCTGCTCATAAAGGCACGCATTTTACACCTCATTATTTTCTGGTTTTTGACAGCACTTAACTATAGCCCTTCTCTTTGATAATAGCATAAATGAAGACCAGCACTAGAAGTTCATCCCTCAACACAAGCAGAAACAGGAGGTTTGAATTAGTACAGGGCTGGAGCTGGAGTACAGCATCACACCAGCTGTAAGGTATGTGCATAGCATGCCTCAGGGTTGAGGTTTTAAAAGGATGGAGAAGTATCTTCTCCCTATTTCTCAGGGAAGGCCAACATGGAGGCAAAATATGACAAACCATTCCCAAGGATGGCCTATTTCTGCAAAATTTTTCACCAGCAAAGTGAGGAAAGCTCAGCAAGGAAGAGCAGGCTTTGAGCTGCAATCACAGAAATGTGGTCTCAAGCCTCCAAAGCTGTCCTGGAAGGGCTGAGGACAACGCCCACCTTGCCCCTGAGAAAAGGCAGATCTTCCAAGGCAGCATTGGGGAATAACCAGGAGGGTGGGAGATGTGTCCTGGTGGAGGTGGCTGCAGGCAACCCCAGGGTTTCAGGTCATGTGAGCACCATGGCCCAGCAGTAAGGCGCTGGTTCAGCCCCATGTTTCCTCCTTGGGCTTTCTCCCTTAACAAGAACTTTGTTCTCCTTTATTTTCTCCCTGGGAAGAAATATTTGTGACTCACTTCAATCAGATGCTGCTCTGTCTTCGATAAAGAAAACAGCCTCAATATTTTTGTTGTTCTTGTTAAGAGATACAAAATGTTTACCTTAAATAGGTAATTTTTAAATAGAATGAATCACTTAGAGTTATGATGTTGTGTGCTCTAGGATGCTGTTTGCTCAGCTTCACTTATTTAACGTGAGCAGCTAGATCTGCTGAAGCCTTAGGCCACAAGCTGTAGATTTCCACTCGGGTTTACTGAACTGTACCTACTTAGTCAAAACAGGGCCTCCAGAAGCAGCATAAATCAAAAGATAAGGAGGCTTCAAGGCTACAACCATCACCAGCAGCTGCAACTAGTCAAGATAACGGCCTGCTGCCTGAAGACAGTGAAGGAATCCAACAAGGAGTCAGATGATGGATCTCAGGATCTTAGGCCAGAATCACCATTGGACCAAAGGGTGCATGAAGATCACACAAAGTTGTCTGTAAGGCTATAAATGCCCAAGGATTTCTTTGTTTGGGGTCCCTCTCCAGAGGCATTCAGCCCAAGTCGACCCTGCTGCTGTACGATTCTATTGAATTATTTATTTGTATGAGATTCTAAGCCTGAGACTCTGCATTGGAGAACCGAGGGTTGGGACTGCTCTTCTTTAACACTTCTTTTCTGCATCCTACCTTCACCCCATGTAGAAAAATCACTCGCATTGCTATCTATCACCCCAGCACCATCAGCAGAAGTAACAAATGACCTTGTTCCCTCCCCTTGCAGAGCCTCCATTGCTGCATGGGAGCTCACGCGCCACTGCTGACAGGAAAGCACTGATACAGGAAAATTGCAGGAGGACAGGTCCTTGGAGCATTAGCTCCTCACAGTAGATCAGAGCCTTGGTCAGAGGGAGAAACCAAAAATGCCACAGGCTGGCTTATGGCATGCTGTGCCTTCCTGTCTGCTCAGGGCCGGCCCCAGCTTGCCCTGCTTTTGCCTGTCACTTTGATCTCATCACCACCAGTTTGCTGAGATGAGGTCCTTGACTACCCGGTTCACGGCCACTAGCGTTTCAGCCACAAGGGAGCATCTCACAGTCTCTGCCATCTTCTTCATGGTAGAATCATCCTAATAAAATTATTTCAGTTTCATTTTGGTGGTGGAACTTACAGGAGCTTCTTGCCATTTTCTTGAAAGTGATGTGCTCCAGGAAAGAAAATAGGCACAAGGAAAGAACTTTTGAGAACATGTATGTTGTGAATTTCAAGACTTCATATTATACCCATGATGCAACTACAAATAGTCATGACAACCTTTTAAAGATAAAAAAACATGAAGTAACAATGAAAATAATACATCTGTAAAAAAAAAAAATAAAAAAAGCACAACAAATCCCCAAACACTGAAAAACACAGAATCATAGAATCATTCTGGTTGGAAAAAAACCTTCGAGATCATCAAGTTCAACCATTAACCCAGCACTGCCAGGTCACCACTAAACCATGTCCCTAAGCTCCATACCAACATGTCTTTTAAATACCTCCAAGGATGGTGACTCCACCACTTCCCTGGGCAGCTGCAGGAGTAAGACACTACCTTGCTAAATACTCCCCTTGGACTGTTCCTTTTTCTCATCAAAGGGTTAAACATTTCAGTGCAGAGCTCAGAAGAGCTAAGGTTACAGACAGAGTATTATCAAAGGGTCTGGCACAGCACATGCCCATCCAATTCCTTGGAAGTGTTCACAAATTTTTTCACGTGAAGCATAGGTGTCAGCATGTTTTAGAAGCAATTGAACCATGTTTCTCACTTCCAAACATGCAGGAAAAAAGATGGGGTTTTAACCTCTTATTTATTTTTATTATTATTTGTAATAGCTGTTCTAAACCAGTAAAGGCAATAGCTCAGAGATGTGAAATATAACAGAGATGCAAGAAGTGGAAGACTACCATTTTTTTTTTTTTGGTGAAGCTCCACATTGTTTGGAAAGTTTGTACGTGTTTGATTTAAGCGTATGAATTTGACAAGTCCAAAGGCTCCCCCTGCAGACATTTCATCCCTTGAGATTTCCTATGTGCTGCTATGTTTAAAATGACAAAATCCAAGACCACGCAAACCATTCCCAGAGAATTAATGTCAAATACTCTCACACTTACAGACACAGAGCCAGACCTCACTGCAGTTGTTTCTCCCATAAGCTAGGGTCACCACAGCAAAGAGAACAGGATGATTTTATTCCTTATTTTCAATATTATGATGTACAAGCAGTATTTAGATTTCAGGAAGCCCTATCAGGATACAGAAGTATGAAGACCAGGTGGTTACATGATGGTAGAGCAGTGGATGTGCTTTACCTTGACTTCAGTAAAGCATTCGACACGGTCTCTCACAGCATCCTTGCTGCCAAATTGAGGAAGTGTGGACTGGATGATCAGGTAGTGAGGTGGACTGTTAACTGGCTGGTGGGAAGAAGCCAGAGAGTGGTGGTCAATGGGGCAGAGTCTAGTTGNCAGGAGGTTCCGCTTAAACTCTAGAAGGAACTTCTTTACAGTAAGGGGGACAGAGCACTGGAACAGGCTGCCCAGGGAGGTTGTGGAGTCTCCTTCTCTGGAGACATTCAAGACCCGCCTGGACACCTTCCTGTGTGATGTCATTTAGGTTCCTGCTCTGGCAGGGGGATTGGACTTGATGATCCTTTGAGGTCCCTTTCAATCCCTAACATTCTGTGATTCTGTGAAACCTGCAGTAAACTGTATCAAGCAGAAAGAAACAGTGAAGGGTCTAATCCCAGAGAGAGAGGTGCAGGTTTCTTACATATCTCCCTGCACAATCCCAGAACGGAACTTGCTGAAGCCACTAGAAAAATATTTCAATTTCATCCTCCTTTGTCACGTACAGAAAACTTGCGCAGTGGTGGATCATCTGGTTTCATGAGGTAGGGCTTAAAAAAAAACCAAACAAAAACCACATAAACCCCAAAAGAAACTAAAGGAAAAATAAATCCTAAAACACTAAAGATGACCAGCTTGGAAATAATTAGGATCCAGACATGAGCTCCCTTATGCTTTATTTTAGCATATTATAAGAGATCCAATCACCACCATCTTTCACAGGACCCCATTTAGTAAGGAGGATGGCTAATCCATCTTTCAACGTCTTTGGGCATCCCTGGGTCCTACTCGATGTACACAGAGCAAACTGAAAACTAATGCTGTCCTGCATTCTCTCACCATATCCAGAGAGGAGCCTTCCCCCAGGGTGTCTAAATCCTTTTCCTTCGGAGGTTGTGTGGTGCCATTCACCCCGTTTTACCGCTGCAGATGAAGGCAGAGAGCAATAAAGGCTTCAGCCTTCATTTTAAAACACAAGAATCATCGTTTTAATGTTCTCGGGTGTGATACACAGGGCTGCAATGTCCCCAACGTGCTTTTTTTTTTTTTTTTTACAACCAAGGCTGGAAAAAAACAAAGCTCCTGTGTTCTTTTACAAACACGTACGCTACTCAAGAAAGCTCTGTCATGAATCTCTGAAAAGAAAGCTGCCCGTGATGCTGCAGCAGCAGCTGGAGCTCCTTGGGTCTAAGCCAGCAGCACAGATCAGACCTGCCCCTGTTACCGCTCCCGAGGCAGGATAACGTACGCACAGAACCAGAGTGGGGGAAGTGCAAAGCTGCTCTAGTTCGTAACTCCGCATCTTTTTCCCCCAGCAGTCTGAAGCAGCTCACGCCCCTGAAGCAGAGCTGAGCAGCCCAGGTGGTTCCAGCTCACCCTGCCCACACTGCCCTGGAGCTGACGGTGGCAATCATGACAAACTCCTGCGACAAAACATCCTCAGGCTCCTAAGAGTTTTCTAACTTTTTTTTTTTTTTTTTACATCTTTTCTTTCTGAAAAGTGCTTTCTAATGGCTTGGTGTAATTTGTTGTCCTACATATGTTTGAATAGAAGCATAATGATGCCACAAAAGGGAGTATTTTTAATGCCACAGAACTGAATGAACACAATGCAACTAGGCTGCTTTGGTAAAAATGACACACACTCAGAATCTAGGGGGCATTAGAGATCAGATAAGAATAACAAAATGGGCCTGAACTATTATTCAGTCCACTGAGATTTTATACTTTTTTTTTTTAATATGCTTGTCAGTGGATCATCTTACTCATATTTCTGTTTAGCAGATCAAGCAAACAAAACGAAAGCACCTATATTTTTAGAAGTACAGGGAACATAGAGATATCCTCCAAGTTTTATTCTTTCTAAATGTCTCTTAAAATAATGCATTCTTTATTGCAATTATTATCTTTCAAGTCATTCAGACTTGCTGGATGATTAACAATTTGAAAAAAAAAACAAAAACAAAACCACAATTCAAGAGTTTCATTTCGTCACCTGAAGGAACCAGAGATAGTTTTGGAAACGGGAGTTGGATCCTTTTGAAATATTTATCCTTTTGCATTTGCAAAGATTTAAATACAGCACTGAAAGCTCATCTCCATCATCAGTCTACCCCTGGAGAGAGAGGAGCTTCTCCAGGTGACTCACTCAACTGACACACAGACCAAGGATGGCAAAGCCACAGCTGCAGCATCGCAGGCATCCTTCAAGCAGTTCAAGAGATTTTCCTCCACTGGTGCTGTCACATTGTTAAAGCAGGACTGCGTTGATTCGGGGGCTGATGGGCAACACAAGTCTCTGATGGCTCCAATCTATCCCTGAGTGGCACCCCAATGGGGTCACTCGTGCCTGAGGTGAGGAACGCTGGCCATCCCTCCCACCTACTGAGAGCCATGGAAGGACAGTCTCCTGCCCAAAGCCGGTCCAGGTGCATTGCAGGTAGGAGGAGTTGGACCTGCTTTGTACAGCATCATGAGCTTCAAATTAGTGCTGAACCAGCCTAGCACTGGGAGCCTGGAAAGGACATTTCTGGAGGTAGAAAAAGACTGCCAAAGTTTCTCGACGCCATGGTGCGCCTTCAAACCTTTAAACTGAAGTCACCATTTGAAAGTTACGTGGATTGGCTGCATCCCACTTACCACAGCCTCCTGTACAGGTTTGGGAAACACCTGCTTAAAAAGTACAAAACTCCATACTGCAAGAGTATCCAAAGTTTCAGAGGCGACTACATTAGCTTAACTTTAGTCATTCTTGTAACATACTTCAAACCTTGCTGTGGAGTTCTGCTAACACCTAGAGAGAAAACCCCCTAAGTCAATCCGTGAAGACTAAGCAGTTTCATAATCTTCAAAATAAGTTCTTGAATTTTTTTATAGTATTTGATAGCAGCTTTTTATTGGTTACAAAACCTAAGCCCATATACAAAATTAGGAACACATTTAGATGCCTCTTTGAAAGAACGTTTTAGTCTATTTTAACTGATAGTTTAAAAAAATAATAAAAACAATGCAATTTTAAACACTGTTCTGAAAACGTAAAAGTGCAGCAATATACTTTGTTTCCTTTATTAACTATGAAATGGTGCAATCCCAATCAAAAGCTGATAAGGTCACAACAGAAAGAACTGAGCAAACGCTTTGTCTTGCCTTACCCAGTTCTGCGATGTTCACTTGCAATGTAATGCATTGAGTGCAAGAAAAGGATCAAATCTTCACAGTAGTGGAAAACTGTTGTTTCAGTATCAATTTGTACGTAAATCTCTAGGGTAATGGCGAGTGCAGGCTGAACAGGGTATCCGTCAGTCTATATGGCATAGAGGGAAGCTAAATTGAATTAGAAGAGGGGAAATATTTGTTCACGATAACATCTGCTGGAACTCTAATTCACAAAAACTTTGTGACCTTACCTAACTTTGACGTTTTATTGTTTAGTTCTTTTTTTAGCGAACACCACACAGTTTCAAGATTTTAGACTATAGTGTGTGAATAGGATGCAGTTACCATATGAAGCTTCAACTCAACTTTTGGGAAAAGAAAAAAGGCACAATGAACTTCAACTCAATTTTATGTGCACAAGAGTTGAAAAATCTGAGCCACCTTAAAGAGAAATTGATTCTAAAATTTATAAAACCTATAAATAATCAGAGGCCAAACCACTATATTAAAACAGATTATCTAGCAAGTAAAAATCTTGCAGTTTAAACATACGCTTGTATCCCGTTGAGATACAAGACAACTCACTCTTTAAAGTGGCTCCACCTTGGCAGATATATATTTAATGAATGCACACCTGCTATGCGTTGTTCATCAGTGGAAAAACAGCTGATCCACAAAGCTCTGATGGCATCTGTCCTTATCTTCATCACAGTAAATACAACCCACATCCAATAACTAAATTAGTTTAGATTTTTCTATCCCTTCACATCAATGCATTGGGAAATTACACCCAGTAAACAACAGCAACAAAACCAGTTTGTGTGATAGCTTACAGAAGTTTAAAATCATCCATCTTCGCCCCAGCAAGACCAAAATCCCTTTGAAAACGACTGGGTCAGGCGATTTTCCAAAAGCAATGACCTCACATACCTTATTTAAAGTTATTTAATGTGCGCTGCACATCAAGTTTATGCTGAATAACGGCAGCTTCCATACAGCCTCACACATCAACCAGTTTGTATCTTTTTTTTAATCGTGTGAATAAGATTCGAGACTAGTTGCTGAATTACTCTTCCAATACTCCAAGAATAAAGCTTTTATGACGCTTCTAAGTAGTTGCTGGTTTGTTGCCAACCACATCATCATAAGCACTGGTTACTAAGTAAAAAATAGTTTAAGACTAAATTACAGTAAACATGAAAGCTCCACAGTTTAAACCCAATATAAATCAACCATATCCAATTATCAATTTAAAACAAAATATATTGACTACTGAAAGTTGAAAGCAAGATTCTTTTTAACTAATACATTTTTGGACAGATTTTTTTTTTGTTTCTACAGTCTGGGACTCTTGCTTTCAGCTTAAACAGAAGTTCAAGTCCATAACAGGTTGTAGCTCAGGTAAAATACCATGCACAGCATTTGATTACTTCAAAACAGCAGGAACACACAGGCTGAAGTGAGTGGTCAAATAGGGCTCGCTGTTCTCAAAAATTAGGTATAATGGCAAAAGCTTTACCAGTCCAAATCTACAGTTCATTCTCCAACCCTGGTTTCTGAGGCAGTTAATGAACACACATCAATTACTGATAGCTGAAGTAGTTTTTTTTTTTTGTTTGTTTTAAACTTAAGTGTTTAATCAATCGCCAAGTGTTGGTTTGTTTTGTTTTTTAAGTTACTTTTATTTCAGTTTCACCAATGAAATTCATTTGGCTTGCATTTTTGAATCTATTCTTCCACATAAAGTATATGAAAATATGTTTGTGGAGGACGATGATGGAGGCTCAGAGCAAACTGGGCCCCTGTAAAGTCTTCCAAAATGTACGCATCATACCAAAGTGTCTTGTTCCACAGCGCACCATTTTCCAAAGAAGCTACTTTTCCGTGGAAAGCCAATGTGCCACCACTATGGAATATTCTTAACAAAACTGCAGATTGCGGTTGTCAGCATGTGGCACCGGGAAAAAGGCAAAAAAAGGTAGTTGGGACTGTTAAAAAGAATTCTGAAACAGTTTAAGAGATCATGCATATGCATTTACAGTCCATGTGATAGTGACGTTTGGCAACTGCAAAGTGACCGATACATGGCTTGCTTTAGAAGCATCAAAACGAAGAGGCATGTGTGTCTTGGAGCCTTTTGTTTCTTCACTTGGTAGCCATCTGGTGGTGCGTCATACTGGTGTGGGACAGAGAAGCTGCACTTTTTTTGAACTTAAAAATTAAATTCTTTTGTTTGAAGGTTGGCCGTTGGGTCAAAGTTGTAAGTACCTCCTTGAGTAGCTTCAGGAATGAGACTGGGATCTTCATCGATCTAGAAAAGGCAACAACAAAAATGTATGAGGCCAATTCCCTACACAATGCAGTGCATATAGAAGTGATTCACAAATGTTTGTATTTTCTTTTTTTTTTTAATATTATTGCAATAAAATTAAATCAGTTTTCCCAATTAAATTCCACAAATATGTTTAAAAAGAACAACACATCAACTCTGTTCTAATACCCTTAGAAAATACCCTTAGAAAACTGTAATGCTTAGAGACTGGGCTGCTGCTTGGTCAAAGCAGTTGCTATGATAGCTACGCAGCTTAATTTTCAATGCCATTTTTTTTAGTACCTCTGGAGTAGGCTAATCACTAGTTGTGAATTCCAAAATTAGTTTTCTACTTTCTCCCCTTTTCTTCAACGTGAAAATAATTTTTATCGCTAGCTGGCAGAAATACTTATACAAAGCCTAAAAGAGTGCTCGGTATCTCCTATCAGAATCTGAAGGATTAAGAATTACTTGTTTCAGTTTTATATAGTTCTCATAAGCACAGTCTGAATTTTTTTTTAAACCAAAAAGCACTTCATTACTCTATGGGTATAAAATGAAAGACATCAGTACTCAACTTCACCCAGCTTCCTCAGAGCTATTAGAATTTAAGTATTTACTGCCTCCAGGAACAGCAAACAAGACGATCAGTGGCCTTGATAGGCAGAACTTCAAACTCTACCCCCATCTTCCTCCAAATCACCGACTGCCACCTCTACAAATCAGGCTGCAAGAACGATGTGCCTCATTTCAAACTGTGTGTCACCCAGAAACAGGCAGAAGCCCTTGTGTGGGGGGTCTAAACAGCTTCCTGAGATCTGGCCTTGGAGCAGTACTGACGTCAGAACTGACTCACCTAAAATCTTTGTTTCTCTGTACTTTGAGTGACAATACCTAAATTGGAGGGAGAGATTAAGGCCTTTGGTGACAGCAACAATCCACAGGAGGAAGAGTGGAGCACGTCATGCCCAAATGAAGACTGAATTCCATTTCAGAATGCTTTGAAAAATATTTGTGACTTGATAAATTAGCACTTCTGCCTTCTGCAGGGGTACTACAAAGTAACATTACCTAAGTTCACCTGTTCTTAATACAATAGATTAAAGTCAGGAAGCCATTAGTGCTGGTCCTAAACTACATGTCTGTGCATTTCACAGGGCTCAGCAAAGGAGCAGATGGGATTTACAACAAAGGGGTATCTAATAGCCAGCAACATCTCATGAGAATACAGAAGATCCTGAAGTGACAGAAGGTAAGAATACTCCTGGGCAGTCAATCTTAACAGTGCCAAGAAGGATAAGATAACCAGTCTCTTGTCTGCCTAGGGCAATTTGGATTTTTTGGGGTTTTTTTCATTTGTTCTCTTATTTGCTTTCACTAGTCCTCAAACAACAAGGGTTATTTTCCTACTTAAATACCGCCTGAAAACTTGTTTTGTGGTTTTACTCCTATCTCACAGTCGTGGAATTTCTATAATTTTGAGTTTTGGAAAACCCAGAAAACATGGTAACGGTATAAACAACAATCTGAAGTAAAGTCTTGCTCCTGAAGTAAAGGAGATAAATTCAGCATGTCAGGCATAGATTAAATTGAGCTAGTTTACATAAAAAGTAAACGCACAAAAGGGAGCACTAACCTCAAAAGGGATGTTTTCCCACCCACACCGACCAGAATGCTCTTCAGTTAGTTACAGAAGTCTTAGAGCCATTATGGAGACTATGAGACATTGCTCACAAAATCATTACAAGCACAGGGAACTCTCCACAAATCTTAATTTCTGGTGACTAACTTCCCAATCACATGATGGACCCATGAACTGAAAATTAACGAGTCCTAAAGCTATAGCTGGTATCTGGAGAGCTCAATTTAAGAGAAGAACTGAAGACATAGTTCTGCTAGGCTGCAGAACTACAGACACCCTGAATGACCTGGAAAAGACAATTATTATTTGTCTTCAAATTGCTTGCTGAAGTGCTTCTGAGGCACTCACCAAGCAGCCAGCCCCAAAAAGAGCTGGAACCCCAAGGGTCAAAATACCCAGAATGCCACAAAATATCAGATGGTCTAGGTCAATCTGTTGCAGAAAGTGTTAACAGTTCTGATGACTCTTCAGTGCAGAATCCACATTGAGCCATTACAGGGCTGAAGTACAGTAATCTATCGGAAGGTAAGGATCCACAGCCCACTCCAAAGACTGATGTATGAGGAAGTAAAAATGAGAGCCAGAAAACTAGATTCTAAATCACAAGTAATTACATGTCAATTTACATGTCAGCGTGACAAAATTAGGTCTGCGTCAATCAATTTATTTAGGCAAAACCAGAGCAGTCGTCTTGATGTTGCTAAAGAAAACACTTGGCATGGAAAAACTTTTCAAAGACTTTCAATTAAGGGAAGCTGTACTGGAAAAGCAACAGGAAAACTGACTTCCCAGATAACCTATGTTCATGACAATTGGAACTGAGGACCAATGACAACATACTTACTAAGCTAACAGCATTACACTCTTCCATCTTTAGCATACTTACATCGTCACCAGAGAAATACTGATCTATGATTTCAAATGCTAGTTTATAAATGTCTTCATTCTCATGCTGTTGCAAGGCTTCGATTTTCTCTAACCCTGAACAAAACAAAATGGAGAAGAGTTTTATAAGTTTAAACCGGAGTTACTGACTACTTTGAAAAAAACATTACTACTGAACCATACTAGAAGAGATGTGGCTCAATTTGCAAATTTTACCTACAGAGTAGCTATCTTAGTCTCTAAGAGGAAAGACAAGTAGTTTGTGAACCTTCGCATGCCACGGAATATCCCATTTTATGAACAAGGGGTAACGGAAACCTCTCTTTTAGATAAAACTCTCTATTTTTTTTTAAGACTTCTGTCTACTACATAGATTCTGTTTCAGTCACTGTGCTTTCTCTGTATCGCCATAAGGAAGTGGCTACATTTGTGTTGCATAGGAGTTTAAAACAAGGCAACGAATCCTCATACCAAGAGCAGCTTAAAACACTAGTTTCATTTTCAAATTGGATGTGGAATAATACAAGGGAAAAGCTTCCAGCATAGTACATTCTTCAACGCTTTACTTCTATCTTACTATAATACATTGATTACCATGTGTTAAAACTTGGTTTGCAATATGCAAAAGACTCCTCACCCTGCTTTGGTCTGTAATTAAACGATGATCCTAACGACTGCTTCCAAGGTAATGAACTAAAGCATGAATCCCATATTTTACCACAGAACAAAGCATATGCAATAATCAAATGAAAAAAAAGTATAATACTCATTTAAACCTAAAAGATACCTAAGCTACAGAAAGCTCCTACAACAAATGCCTCCAACATTACCATCTCTGAACCAAACTAAATAGAAAAGAAACCAAAGTCATTCCTCTCATCACAAGTCTCACTTGCTTATTCAAATAGACCACGTTAAAAAAATTCTGTAGTAAATATCAACAGCAATAAGGGGAAGATAGAATAATATCCAGCAAGGTAAATTTTTTAAAAGCCTAATAAGCGCTTACCTCCGCACTCTTCTATAATTTCAGCTATTGTGCTGGCCTCATCACCAGCCATTATCAGGATGTTTTTCAGACCGTCCAGCACCACCTGTACCACTTGAGAATCCTTTACTGAGAGCAGATTGCAGAACGGTGGGATTACATTTTGCTGTACAAGGTATTCAACCTAAATAACGGGGGAAAAAACAAAACCATACAACAAAGCTGTTTTCAACACTGTGTTTCTTACAAATGGCTGCATGTGCAACATTTTAGGGACAATCTGAAATCCCACTACACATACCTGATCTTTTCTCCCACTTATTGTCAAATTGCTAATTGCCCAAGCAGCTTCCTTTTGTGTTCCAAAGTCCCCCTGAAAAATAAAATTAATAGCTCATTAAAATCAGCATGGAAACATCTGTCAAGCTTATCATTAAAAATCACAGACTCCTCGTGTCAGATTTATAAAAAGAGGATGACAACTTGCATAGCTGATAGTTTGACTGACCTTAGCCAGTTGGTGTATGATCATAGGGATTAGCCCAGCATCTATTACAGCCTGAACTTGTTGCTGGTTTCCTGCTGTGATATTGGAAAGGAACCAAACTGCTTCCTACAATTGGACAAAAAAAAAAGAAAAGAAAAAAAACACTTTTAAAAACTAGTCAACAGATGAAAAACAATCAAACTAAACAGAACAACTTCAAAATCTAAAATTGTACCATGACAAATCACTAAACGGAAACTCTAGGTTTCCTTCCCAACAGCACCTAACACTGTGAAAGCCAAACACGTGGGGGATCAACGCAAAATTCAAGTGATTAATTCACAGGGACAGGTTATTACTTATACAAGGAGTGTATACATTCCATACATTAGAATCAGTTTCACAAAGAAAATAGAAAAACTGGTAAAACTTCATATAAATAAGGACTTATCCTCTAATCCCTACAACTGACAGCTCAGTAGTAGCTTTCTGTGCTGATAGGAGGAGGATCAACTCCAGGTCTCATTTTCCTCCTGAAACATGGAGTGGAGCTCGCAGTGCTCACTGAAGTATCAGATAGGTCTCTCACTCCTGAGACTTCACTCAGAAGTTATCTCCTTCGGGTGGTTCACTGCCATAGCCAATATCTATCTAATGGTGGTTACAAATTCCTGATTACAAAGGGGGATACTCGTCAAGTCAATCCAGAACATCTTAAAAAGGCTCCAATCTTAGGTGAAAGACAAACAGATGTGGCAAGCAGCCAATTATGAAGTACTGCAGAAAAAAAACATAATGGGTTCCATTTTTTAGTGATATATATCTTGTTTTTATTTGCATTTGCCCCTTGAGACTTAAAATCAAAGCATTCCTAGACTCCCCTTATACATAAATAATTCCTTTCTTGGCATTCAAAAAGATCACGTTTTTGTGAGAAGTAGAAGGGCAGGCAGAAACAAATCAGACCAGTGTGAACTGTCAAAGATAACTTCTTAGAGCTCTTGACAGCTGACAGGGCCTGAAGAAACAGAGATTCTTCTCAAATACATTTCCTCTCAACAGTACACTAAGTGGGGGAAGCACACAAGCTAAATAAAAAAGTCTCCTATTGAGCCATCCCCACCTTTGCAGCGGAAGATTGCACAATGACTAAAAAAATTAATTAAAATATCGTGAAATACAGCTTTGGAAAGGAGAGCACTGACAACTTTCTTTCACCAAACTCCTATTCCATCCGGTCCTTGCAGCAGCAAAGTTACCTCTGCCAAAAGGAAGGAGAGGAAATGCAGGGACAGTTTTCAGTAAAGGACAGAGGTACTCCCTCCTTCCTTGAAGATGAAGATAGAAAAGAGAAAAATCTCCACTATGAAAAGGTGAAGTGGAAAAACCAGACCAGTCTTACTCAACTCACTGGACTCAATCAAAAGTTACTCTCTTCAGTCATGAAAAACTATAATGCACGTTAAGACAGTTACTCACTGTTTGGCTTTAGCCCTAATTAAGCACCAACCTCAAAGGCTGTGTCTTTAAAAAAATTGCTCACGTGCTGGAAGTAATAGCTGTAAGAAATTATTCTGTCATATTCTACAGACTAGTGGTTTATTTCTTAAACAAAAAGATTAAGCGCGGAAGAGTCAAATCGTACCTTGTTTATCTTCTCTTTTGGATGCGTCAGGAGATTTGGGAAATAAGACAAAACATCACAATTGAGAACAACTTGTGTCTGTTCATCAGTACCAGTTACTATGTTGCCTACTGCTCTCAGTGCTGCTGTCTGAATTTCCAAAGCGGGAAGGAAAAAAAAATTGCATGTTAAAAGACATTGCTGTTACTTACGCTTAAACAAAGACCACTTTAAGACGTCTCTTTATCAAAATACTTTGCAAAATACAATTTAGCACTTCATCCTCTCAGCTACATCCTAAGAATGTGTACTGTTTCATCAAACCAGAAACACACAGTAAGATGTTACTGAACAAATGCACTGCAGCTCAACTCAAAACACGGAGAGAGCAGAAATTAAAAGAATATTAAAACAGCAGAAGAATTAATTCATCATGCATCTGATCTGAGTGAATTACATTAACTGTTTCTAGGCTTTGACTATGTCTGCTAAGGTGGCTTAACTTCTCCATTCAGCTTTCCACTACAGAATTAAAAAAGCATGAGTACTTATTGACTCTCAGCTGACTTTTAGAAATGAAATTTATAGCTTTGTGTACTGGTTAGTAGATGCTTTACAAATGACTTCTTTTCATCAAGTGAACTGGCCAAACAAATTTCAAGTCAGCCAAGCCTCATCCAAAATACAAACTAAACGTGACAAATGCAGATACATAAAAAATCTCCCAATTAGATGGTTTATAAAACACAAGCACACATTAACTAACTTTTAGTTTCCCGTTGTCTTTGAAATTAACCAAAGAAGCTCAGTTAAACTACCTTTTGTAGCTAACTAGAAATTAACTTTACTAAAAGGACCCAGCATCTGCAAATATTTTAATATTCAAAAGGTCCCAATATATTAAATTGATTTCCATAAGCTACTCAGGACAGAATACGCACAACCATGTGTGCAGCAACAGAAAAGAGAGCATATAACTTGAATTCTGGAAAATGTGAAATCTGCTATTTTAGGGCTACAAAGGGAAGGCAATCCTGGTAATCACACAATGGAAGTTAATGTTTAACCTGTCACTTTACTTAAAAATACAGTAGAACTGTTTTGTGGAAGGGTTGGCTTTTTTTTTCATTTTAATAACATTTTTTTCTCAGTGTAGGCAACATTTTTTGGTCAGTTTAACCTGCTACAAATGTAGCTATAAATGCTCATCTCAGTACTCGACTAATAAGTAAGGCACAGTTTTTTTGAAAATGGCTTACAAAGGGACTATTCAACAGCAACTGCAACAGACTTACCTGAACTTTAACCTCCTGATGACTCAAAAGGGGAACTAGAAAAGGTACAACTCCTGAATCAATCACCATTTGTATCTGTTCATTTCCACCGTCTGTTAAGTAGGACAAAGCCCAAACAGTGTCCACAAGAATCTACAAATTGGAAAGATACACGGTTTACATATTGAACAGTAAAATCCATATAATGGAGGCTTAATTTAGTGATCAACATTCCATATGTCATCAGGGCAGGGCAGGGGGGGTGAGAACATGCAGTTTAGTCACGGGAAAAACTTACAACATTATTATGACAGGACCTGATTAGTAAAACGTTAGATCATTATGTACAACTATGTAAACTTAACACATTTGTTCCATAATAATAATAATAATAATTTCTACATGTCTTCTCTCAAATGTTTAAATGTCGCATTTTGGTGGATGAAGTGACAGCATACACATACACCTCACAAAGGTAAACTGTTGGGCTTGATTTGCATTTCAAAGATAGACAACCGGCTCAGATTAGTAGTTGTGCTAGTAACTTTCTGAAGAAAATGACAACCCAGCTTCCTACGACTGCTATAATTTATTAGCTGTGCTATCTTTTGATTACAGAATACATAGATTTCCTTAGTTTGTAATCCATCTCTCTACACCTTAGCATTTCAGATCAATAGTGCAGTTCTGAAGTGAAACTGCAAACGATTTTGGATGTACGCCTTTTTCTGCGTTCATATTAGGATTAAAATCCACAGAAAAGGAAAAAAGTTCTTATACCCACTAATGGACCAGCAACTATTGTAAGGTGGCAACTGTTCAAGCAAAGCGAAAACCGACACAGAAATGACCGTCATGCAGGGTAATCTTAGTATCTTAAAGAAAATAAAGACTAAGCCACTGATGACTTGATAATGGTCATTTGAGAGCTCTCAAACAAAAGAAAGGTACAAAAGTTACAGTCACTTAAAGATTGTATCTGAAGCAGAAAGAAAGTCAGCAGAAAGAGGGATATCACCTCACTTAGAGATGATGTTAGGAACTGCAGGAAGAGAAACCTGGACCCCACTGAGGACATCATCTGTTGATGTACCTAGATCTACTCTACTTTAAAAACAGACACTCATTTAAAATTTCCAGCTATTAAGACAGCTAAATATAACAGGACTGAAATGCAGGAAGACTTTAAAGTCCTGACCTGGCTGCTTCCACCCAGCTCCAGGGACCAGAAAGCACAGATCCCTAATGCTTTCTTGACACAATCTGCTGCTGCCCTCACCTGCTAAATGCCATAGGGACAGCAGAATGCGCTGCAGCGGAGCCAGTATCGCAGCAGAAGCAGTGAGAGATGGTGCCTCACCAGTTTGCTGCCCCACAGCCCGGTTGGTGACAAGAGCAGCGGCCGCTAGAAGCGCTCACAGGACTGTTGGCTGACCTACCTGCATCACTGACTCATCTCCAAAGATAGGTTTGCTGCTCCAGTACAGAGAGGCTGGGACCAGACTGGTACCTCCAAATTAGCACCTGACTCTCAGGATCAAAAAGATGGGCACCCTAATTGAGATCAGTCAAAACCTGGCATCACATAGTCTCATATCTACCTCAAGAACCTCTCACACAATCAGTGCTGCTAAAAGCTTTAAAATTTGGCATGGAAAAAAGTACCTATAGGTTCAAAGTATGTTCGGGTTTGATCCGAATTTCCATTCAGGTTTGTCCAAATTACAAACTGGAAAGTCACCATGTGCTGTCTCCCACTCACATTACACTGGGAAAACCCTGGCAAAATCCCAGATTGAACTGTTTGCAAATATTTTAAGGAGCCAAGCCCACTTCACCATTAGAAGAGCAGCATAAACACCACTACCACAGCATGGAAGTAAAGAAAGGGCTCAAGAGTGCTGAATCTGTCTATACTCAGACCCATCACAAGGGTTCAATTCCTGTTTACCTAAATTGAAGGATCATTATAGGGAGGCAAGAGTCAAAGACATTCCAAAGTCCTGACAGGAGCAGGATCCCTTAGTTGCACAGATCTTTATCCCAAGCTCCCAACATAAAACTTCAGGAAGCAAGTCCACCCCTCTAGGACTTTACTCAGAAAATACATGTAAAGCCATGGATTAGGAATGTGGGAAGTACCCAAAGTTTAGTATTAAAAAACTGAAGAAAAGTTGCTAAAGGTGCCACAAAACAATAGTTTATTGCTGTTTATTTAAGTATATTTTTGTACACAATTTCTTTAGTTAAAGAGGTTGCAATGTCAGGGACCCAAGAGGTTACTAAAGTCAGATTTACCCATGTGATCACAATTATTTGACTGGACTGATATGTAGAATTATGTCTGTTTTTTTCACACATGCATTAGATAGCATCCCTGGAAAATTATAAATTTGAGCAGAACTAAAGTGAAGCTGATGGGAAAGCTAGCGCTTCAAATTTCTAGAGCTCAGTCTCACAAGACATGATTTTTTAAATGTCGTTTCTAACGTAAAGGATAAAAAAAACCTTCTAGAAAGATACTTCAGAAATTATATTTTCTTTTTCACACTCTGAACGACTACAATTATATTAGTCTTCATAGTTAATTGTGCACTTACTATATAACTATACACACAAAACCAAATTTGCCACTTAAATGCAATTTAGCAGCATTTTCTCTCTAGAGAAAACAAAGAATCTAAATATCTAAAACTTTAGAAGTTACTTACGTTTATATCTGTATGGTAAATGAGAACACACAATGCTGGCAAAATCTGAAAAGAAGTTCATCAGTCATTACAGCAGCATAAAATTGGCTGTACAATCATGAATCCAGGTACTGCTGTCACAAAGCTGAGCTTGGACTGCATAAGCATATTGCATTCACACACTTCCCAGCAGCTGGTCATTCCCTCCAAGTAGGTATAAATATATACGTATTTTTTAATAGTAATTAAAAATTGTAAAAATACAAAACAGTAAAGACACAGAAAGCAGACTATATTTTTTTTGAGGGAGAACAAGTAAACAACAGAGAAAAGACATCTCTCTGCTATTCTGAAAGCTCTGTTACCACACAATAATAAAGATCATTAGCCTAATATAATATATAAAACCCTCTTGAAGTACTATTTTATTTTTGTATTAACATATGGAGAAAATATAAAACTGAGTCATGAGTGCTCAGAACAGGGAGCTTTATTTGGTAAAATATTACTTGTAAAAGTTTCTCCATTCTCTGTTTCGTTTTTTTTTAAATTTTATTACAGTTTACTTGCTAACAATATCATACTTCACGTGGCTTCAAAAACTGTATCTACACTTTGGAATTTATCTTAAAATGAAGAACTTTACGTACATTACAACTATATTTCTAGTCAAATAGTATCACTTTACTAGCTGTGCCTACTCTAAAAACATCACATTTGCTCTGTTCACCTTTAAAAGGATTTTTCAGATGCTTCTGAAGTGGAGACTTGACATTGCACCCTCACAGCTAGCTGAACCACAAACTACACTACATTCACTAATTTACTAATGTTTCCTCTTACCGAAAATAAATACATCTGAATGCTTCTTTATACACAATTGTTTGATTAAACCCATGAAATGCTGAGTATGTTAACACTTTCTAGTGTGTTATTTTTTTGTTGTGTTCATTTTAATATATCTCTCAGCAGTCTTTAGTCTTACTCAGTTTCAGATGTTACAAATACCTTTATTACAGCCTTAGTGAGAAGCATCAAACTGGTCAAACTTCATTTAACAATTGGTAAATGACAGAGACAGCGGCAAAAAAACATGCATAAATCCATAGTATGACAATGTAAAACATTTGGCCTCTAACCCAGAGTACAAAAAATAATCTGTCTCGTAATTCTTTATTTACCTCCTGAACTGTCTCCATAGGCGGTGGGGGGTCCTTATTCCTGCAGAGATTTACAATGACCCATGTGACGTTCCGAAGGAAGGTGATGGGAATGGAGGGATTGATGAAGGACAGAAGAGGTTTGACAACTCCCAGTGATATGACATAATCTCTACACTGAGGACCATCACCTACAGAAATGAAAATTGTTGTAAAAGAAATTACATTAAAAATGGAAAATCTTGAAATGTATGCAATGACATGTTGGGATACTGAAATTCTATGTTTCCTCACCAATAGTCTACTACTAAAAGGTTGCATTCAATTAAATATACATATGTAATATACATACGTACAGATATGTATGTATATTTTATGAGATAAAATTTATCCTTTTAATATTTTGTGTAGCAATGATACTATTCTTTAGAAAAAAAAAAACCAACACGTACATATGTAATTCTGGCCACATGAAAAATTGTATTAAGCCATAGAACTCCGAGGAAACATAGTCTCATATGATAATGTCAATGTTCAAAAAGTCAAATTCTCAAATTAAATGCTCCCTGAATTCAAATTGTTATAACAACAAGAGTTACCTATAATATTTCCAAGAGCCCAGACAGCTTGCTCACAAACATTCTGGTGTGGTGAATGAAGTAGTCTCAAGAAGAGGGGTACTGCATCTGCAGAAGGCAAAGATTGTTTTTGTTTGTTTTTTTTACTGAAACATGGTATGTGCATAATACTTTCATCGATCAACAGACAATACTTTCTCTTCCATGCCTCATAAATGTTCCTATTATGAAGGGCATAAAAAAGCTCAAACATTTCTATAATTATCTAGAGAGGAGAAAAAACAGACTCGAGAACAAGCAACTATTAAACAATGCTCCCCACATTTAAACATTTCCCTATATTTCTCCAAGTGATATGCAAGAGCCTCAAGTCCGAAGGTGTGAGATATCATGTCCTGGTAATTCAGATCTTCCAGTTATCCAAGCTCATGATACATACCTAGCCGAATGACATGCCTACTCGTGCAAATGCTCTTCAAATCTCAACTTTAAGAAAACGGCTTCCTCCCAAGAGGTGGCTATAGTTAGTTTCCATATGCAGTGAAAATTTACATCCATCTGCCAGTCCTAAGACACGTTTCAATTCGCTCTTATGTAATGCAGGCAACGTATCAGATTAAGGAAGTGGTACTGATTTTAGATATTAGACTCTGCTGCTGAATTAAATACGTTTAAAAGAGCTAAGAAACCATCCCTCCACTATTCCCACACACCAGTTCCCTTCAGACAACCCATACTGTTTGAAAGACAGTAATTCTTGAGGCAACTTTTTTAATATGATGGACAAATATATGATCATATTCGTCCTGTAGTCTGACTATTTATATACCGTTGGAGGAAAGAGTACTTTTTCTTGTAGAAACAGCTTCAGAAATTTAAAAAGATTGCAACACAATTTGTGAGTAACCGTGAATTAATATTCTGTTAAAAACGTAACATATAATAATGACCCAAACCTCTTGATGTATTTTTCTTGAAAAATACGGAGTGGTATATAGAATATAGAATAAAGACAATCTAAAATTCCTGCCCTGCCTTAGATGAGTAATTCAGCAATTGTCTATAACTGACAAAATAGGAGGGACAACAAGACACCGTTGCTTAAGAACACTCTCTCTGTCTTGTAACAAACATCCCACTTGCATTAGCTCAAGTGGAATATTCTGGCTTCCTTCTCAGTGATTACTGAGATTATACTTCAGTCACGCGTGTATCCAACATATTTCAGAGAGGAGGGTCAAGTATGTAGTTTATATTAGACTGCAACCCGGGTATGCTTTCAAAAGCAGGAATGAAATTATTTTGTATCAGCACTCAGGCAGCAGGACAGTCTGAGAAAGCATGAGCTGTTGGTTATCTGATCTACTGCTCTCAAAAAATTAATTACTTCTGCTCCAAATTGGCTCCCGCCAAGATCTATTGTGTGCATATAATACTTCTCTTCTTTTGCTGGGCCTTCCAACCGCCATCTGTCCCTCTTGATGGCAGGAGGCCACCTTCTTTTGTATTTAGGCTGCACCAGCCTCTTCTATAGCTGCAAGCATCTATCACTCTGTTTCCTCAAACATCCCTTATCTAAAGGGAGTAGAGTTGGGAGGCTGCTTTCCCTTACTCATCTCCCAGCCAAAGCAGCAAGACTTTTAAACTAAACTTTTTTCCACATCCTCTTTAGAAGTAAAGCTTAGAAAATGCTTTTCACTTCTCTGGAGTCATTTTATCACATTTTCGTCTTTTCAAGCATTACTTAAACAGATTTTGGGAGACGTACAGCCCAACCTGAACATCTAGTTATTGCCCAAGTTAAGAGTGGTGCTTTTGGCTGTGCTGCACATATTTTCATTCTAACCTTAATTTTTACTGTAGTAATTTTTCCAGATTGTTTTCTGCAAAACTAATACTATAAACAGCATTTTCATTACATTCATTCATTCAAACACGGTAACACTGTGGGATTTGAAAAAAGGAAGAAAACAATGACTAACCAACAAACAAGTTGAAAAGGATGAAAAAACTTGGGAATAGATTTTCAAAGATAGTTAGACACCAGAAAAGCAATCTAAAACCAGAGGTACCCAAATTACATCAGGATTTTGGAAACAAATTCAAGATAAGGTGGTTCTGCAGGGTTTTGTGCTTGTTTTGCGTTTTTTTTTAAAGGCTTTGGATTTTGATCCAAAGCACATTCTGATAAGCATTCTTAATCTATTGCTTTAGTATCTTAGCTATACAGAATCTAACAATTAGTGAGATATTTTATTACCTATTAAAATGCACAAAACAGTATTTTGGTTTGAAAGGCAGTTTTACACACTTGAAAAAAAATATAAATAGCTAAATCACCATTTTCCCATATAAACCCACTGAATATGAATAATCCAAGACTAGTTTTTTATATATTTGCTTATCTATAGTCTCTTGCTTAAAGACAAAATCTCGTATTTAGCATAAACGTGATTGCTTTAAGATAAGTGTGCTGATAGATAAAAGCTGTAAATATAATCCCAAAAAATTAAATCATTTATTTTCAATTAACTTTAGAGTTCCTTTCCTAACTCTTTTCATAGTGGAAGTCTCTGGCTGGTTAAGCAAGAAATGAATGTAGCACGCACGACAAGCTCAGTGTGTACAGGAGATACTAATCATATGGTCAAGGAAAGAATGGTAATTTTCTGAAGTCTGTATTTAAATAGGCAACCTTACCTGAATATATGTATTTAACAGCTTCAATAAGATTTATGAACATACCTTTGAGGTAGAAAGAATTACTTCCTCACGTAAGTTTTAGCCATAGGGAAATCAACAGTACATGATTTCAGAAATCAACCCAAGCAATCAGAAATGGCTAACATTTTTTGTCATACACATTATATCATCTGTCATCCTCTGTTTTCTTTATGAGAAAATCATGTCTGGGATACTTAATATTGTTAGCGACAAACAGATTAATGTTTAGAAGCAAATGTAAGATTTTTCTGAGCACGAAGACAGATATGAATTTATTATTTTAATGGTTTTAACAACAAATGGCATTTGTTACCCCCTTTTCCCCACAATACCCACCACCCTCCAAAGCCCAAATTGTAATACTTACTAGACTGTACAACAGCTTGAGTCTGTGCAGAAGTGCCTGATGCTATGTTAGTCAATGCCCATGCAGCTTCAAATTGTAATGAGGGACTGTAATGAAATAATTTTACAGTAATGAATTGAAACATGAGCTGCAAATTATTTTATGGTTCATTTCAGTATTACTAGCTGCATCCACTCGGAGACACTCTACATTTACACTCAACATTTAAGCAGTGCCACTGGGCTAGAAGTTAAAAAAAACCTTTAAGCCTGCACATTTCAGACGAAAAGCTGTCAGAAAAAGAATATAAATATTTTACATTCTATGACCTTTTGAAAACCACTCATCACTCTAACTTCACATTAGTGGTAAAAAAAAATAGAAGCAGTAAAACTTGTTGAAGCACATACCAAACAGTGAAGCTGACCACTAGTCTAGGCACCTAATAATGCCTATATGAAAAATTTCTAGCACCCCTCATCATAAAATTTAATTGTGATTCTCTAATGTAACAGACACTTCTTCGCATCCAACGATCCAAATACCAATCATATTTTGCAAAGAAAATGCAACTGTCTTGCTGCCATTAGCAGTTCTCAATAAATTAACCATGTTTGACTGCAACTAGTAAAACCTTGGCCATTCTAACATTACATCCCAGATCAAGTATCAGCTGGTACACTGGGATAAAGACATTTTTCTGCTCCATCATAGACAGGGGAAAGATCTAGCATCAGTGTCACAAGAGGGCATCATACTGGTATTAAAATGGACTTATTAAATGCAGGTAAAACTAGTTACAAACATTATAAAAGCTGGGGGAACATCTCTTTCAAGATGTCTGTCAATTGTTGTCTATGCCAACAGCTGTTTAGTTCTAGAAGCTATAAAGGAGTTTACAGCTTACAGTAGTTGGCATAACAGTAAGGTGTTTGGCTTTGGGAGGAGCAGGGAATATTTACTGTTGGATGACTATTTTTCATTTCTGTGCTTTTTTGGGTCTTCGTCAAATATTATACAGCTACAGTACTTGCTTCCTTTAAGCTTTTGTGCATTAGTTTCCAAACCATTTTAAGATTTTATTGGGGATGGGATTAGAAAAGAATTAGATAGAAGAGCCCACTGTGTGTACATAAGGATTTGTAAAAACAAATAGTATCTGTCAGCAGCTATCTACAAACTTTTATGTGCTAGGATCAAATGCATTAAAATTCTAGTTCTAGGTCAGTCCTTCCTTTTTTCCTCTTATGATAAGCTTTCAGTTACAATACAAACTACAGCTTTAACAATTTGTTATACAAAGTCTTTGCAGAGCTTACCTCTACTAAATATTAGAAAGCAACCACAATTAAAAGAACCACTTAAGAAAATGTAGAGTTCAATTTTGAAAGGCTTATTAAACATTTGCAAAAGTAAATCACACAAAAGCTAGACAGAAAATTCAAATTAAAAAGAACTTTCACAGGACTGAACCATCCACTTCTAGAGCAGACAGGCACTCATGACCTATTTTAAAATGCCATCCTGATTTGAACATTATTGCCAGCTGCCTTGTAAGCAACTGTTTTGTTAAACAAACTAGAAACAAAGCGACTCACACATCATGTTTTGCAACCATCAAATTATATTGAAAACACCAATTTGCATTTTTTATGTTTCTAGCCCTCGTGGCCGCAGAAATAATCTTGAAAATACATTTGTGGCTGCTTGAGACCAAAGGTAGGCTGAAACATTTACCTGAAAAGTGTTAATCCTCATAGATCTAAATAAGGGGCTCATGGATTGTGGAATATAGCATTTTTCTTACATGACATTAAAGTCTTGCAACTACATCTTCAGTGTTCTCTACCTCCTTTACTGAAGCTCTTATTTTCCAACAAAGAATCAAAACAGAGAACATGCTCACTTGTGTGGTACCATCACATGAGGGAGTAGCACAGAGCCAGAACGAAACTCACCTTGAAGTGAGAACACAAGGAGCTAGAAACTTAAGCTAATAACCTTAATGAAAAAGATGACAAGTGTATTCTAGCAAAAAGAAAAGCTCTGTTCACAACCAGGCATGTTCTCTGTCTTCACATATAAACATACAGCAAGTCTGAGCCAGGGGTCTTAAAGACAATTAACACAAAGGTCTGAAATATTCAAAAACAATGAGAAATTTAGTAAGGTTTTCTCCATTAGCTGGATATGCTCATGCAAGCTCTAAAAAATAAAATGACATTACAGTGGCAGAACAAATACTCCTGGAAAATTTATGGCTCATCATCATGGAATGTGATCCACTATGTCAGATTACATGGTGCTATGAATCCTCAGTTTCATTTGAAACGATAAGATTTTTTTTGGATGCAGATTTGCAGTAAAAGTGAACATTTAAAAAAGTATACTTACTTATCATCCCTTTCTAGGCATTTTACCAGAATTGGTAAAATTCCTGATTTTATTAGGTCATCAATAGGTGGATTTCTGTCACTGGATAGAAGTTTTCTGTGAAATCAAATGTAAAAGTAAAATAAGTAACTTTCATCACGGAAAATGTGTGAGAAACCTATTTCTGTGCCTTTGTTTTTACCTTGCAGCTTGGACAGCACTCAGCTGGATCACTGGATTGTCACTTGTGGCGTTCTGAGAAAAAAAACCAAACAAACCACAAAACAGTAAAAACTATAAATGCACAGAACATGCACTGCTAATAAACTAAAAATAATTAAATGCAACATACCTGCAGAATAGCTTCTAGTGTTACGTTTTGCTTGAAAAGAAAAAAAATGTTTTAGTAACTTTGTTGCTGAATTATATTCCTTTTAAACATTTAGTACAATCAAAGTAATTTTAACAGCGTATCAGTTAATAATTTTGCTTTCAAGTAACTGCAAGACTTCCAGTGTTAAATTAAAAACAGAATACATTGTTTTGAGACACCACTGAAGTTTTCCAATAATTTCAGAATCAAGAAACTTACTGCTTTGAAGTCAGCATCAACATCAGAATCTTCTAAACTTTCTTCTTGGGGAACATTTCTTTTTTTCAAAAGATGTTCATCTCTTTTATTCTGTAAAGGAATGGTGAAAAATAAAGACATTTAATGCTTATTAGTACAGAGTGATGATATAATGGTCCCTTTCAAAATAAAAGTTTTGGTAAGATTGCTTGCTTTTTTTTTTTTCCAAAGGCGTTTGCAACTACAAATAAAATTTGCAGTATTTCAGCTGTAAGAATCCAGCAGTTTGCTAAACACAGACAGACCTATGACAATCCATGACATTTGAATGAATTTAAACTTACAGTTAGGGGATCAATTTTCTAACATTTAATAATACATCTAGATCTGCATGACATTAACATTTAGCCACATTTTTTTTTTTTTCAGTGTAAGGTTAGTTTTCAGCTAAACCTACTTCAAAGGTCCCTGGTTACATGTATTTTCATCTTGTGAATAAAGTAGCATGCTCCATGTACACTAACACCTGTAACATTTCCCACTCACACTGTTAGCGTAATTTCTGACTTAAAACAAAGCACACTCCAGGCCTTAGCTCCTTTAAGAAGTTACTGAAAAAAAAAAAAAAAAGAAACTATGTTTTCAGTGGTAAAGTACCCATTTAACATTTCTACTTTGCTTAATTAAAATATTTGAACACCTAGTGTCCTAATTTAAAAAGAATCATCAATCATATCCAAATGCACATTTTTTACCTATTTAAAATGTATTAAAAATATTGTTCCAGAAGTATGAAATGATCTCTTGTAAACTGTAGACTTGATCTTTTGTTTAGTATGTCCAGAGGTACAATAAAATACAGAAAGAGCACTGGAAGATCACGATGCAGCATGTGTATCCAAACACCGTTTTGTGGTTTGTTTCTGTGGAGGTTTTTTGGGGGGTTGTTTTTTGGTTGTTTCGTTGGGTTGTATTTTTTTTTTTTTATATAAATGCATTAAGATTTCAATCTCTCATGAAGCAAAACATTGAAAAGGTATAACAAACAGCTCTAACACCTAAAACAAATCTATTATACTAGCAAAGAAAGGCAGGCTTTTCATTCTCCAAACAATTATCTGATAACCGAACAGTACTGACTACAGGGATTGTGTTATATCATGTCTTGCTTGTAATATATAAAAAAGCCTCTAAACAGAATCTGGTTTTGAAAGAGCCCTCAGTATTTCATGTTAGAAAAAAATACCATCTCAGGTCCAACATTTCTGGGACTTGTTTACTTTTTAGACATTTAAAAAAGAATTTAAAACAACTATTTCAGCCTCAGTTTGAAAAGCTCCCAAGCAATATACGTTTTTTTTTTTCAGATACGAGAACATTAAAACAATAAACAAGCACCAGAATTAAACAATCCTTTAGCACAGAAGACAACATCCCACAAACTTTAGCACAGGTAAATTTTTGTCCAGTCTAAGAACAGAAACTAAATCCTCAAAGAGTGCATGAGATCATCTAGATTAGCTATGGCAGCCTCTCCAGAGCTGTACAGTAACGGCAGCACACTCAGAGCACATTCACACAGATAGAGGTATTTTGTAGACCGGTGGTTTTGGACAGAAGGAAGATGGAAATGAGCAGGCAGCTAAATGCTGAAAAAAGTCTTATGCAGACAAACTGCATCAGGCAGGTACATGTTGACAGATGGATTAACCATCCCTCCTCCTACTCTACTCCTCCTCCCCCTCTACTCTGCCCTGGTGAGACCATACCTGGAATACTGTATCTAGTTTTGGGCCCCCCAACATAAAAAAGACAGGGATCCACTGGAAAGAGTTCAATGGAGAGCTACGAGGATGATTAAGGAACTTGAACATCTCTCCTATGAGGAAAGGCTGAAAGACCTGGGGCTGTTTACTCTGGAGAAGGCTGAGAGGGGATCTTATTAATGTCTATAAATATCTGAGGGGTCAGTGTCAAGTGAAAGAGACCAGTATTTTTTCTGTAGCGTCCAGTAATAGGACAAGGAATAAAGAGTACAAGCTAGAATATAGTAGGTTCCACCTGAACATGAGGAGAAACTTCTTTACTGTGAAGGTGATCGAGCCTGGAACAGGCTGCCCAGAGAGGTTGCAGAGTCTGCTTCTCTGGAGACTTTCAAAATCCACCTGGATGCATTCCTGTGTGGCCTGCCCTAAGTGATCCTGCTTTGGCAGGGAGGTTGGACTAGATGATCTCTAGAGGTTCCTTTCAACCTCTAATATTCTATGATCCTATGATAAAGACCTATAATGTATTTCCCTTATTTCCCCACACCAAGTACTCAGCCTTGTCATTTCAAGCAAAGAGCAAACATCATTCAACCCCTCGAGTACATTTTCTTTTCCTACTGTTTGTCTAAACCATAGCCTATACTTTCACAACTGCAGGTACCAGACTCACTTTCCAGAAGTCCTCTCCATGACCACATCAGCTTTTCTCCCCAGTGCATAGCTACCACACACATCCACCTGCAGAGGAAGCAGTTCCTTTTGGCCTCAGATGAACAGCTCCTACAGAACCAGCTGCGCTGTTGTGGTAAAACTAGCCAATATTGGGAGAAGGGACTGAAGCTGGAAGAAGGTCCTGATGTCTTCAGTCAACTGTCCTCTTCCCACCCAGCAGGGGATCACAGATCACGGTGGTGATGAAGTCCACACACGCATGAACATTCAGGGAGACATATTTAGTTATGAGGGTGGCAGACACTGGTCCAGCAGACATTCCCTGTCTTCAGAAAAGGTGCAGCCTGAAGGAACTGGGGTCTTGCAAAACTGTGCAGAACTGTCACCACTGTCTGCTGGAGCAAGTTAAATATTTCATGTTAAATCATTTGCTGGGAAGGGTAAAGTTTCCTTGTCATTAGCAGCAAACTACTGCGGTACAAAGCAGGGTTTTTCGATTCTGCTCCTTCTGAAATGCTCAGAAAATTCAGGGAAAGCTTTTTGCAGGGTTTCTCTGAAATGTGTTAGATGTAAGAATTGACATCACCAAGTGAATCAGTGTGGATAACTACTTGTTTTTCAAAAAAAAAAAAAAGGGAAGAAAAGGTCCGGTATCAGTGATGCTCAATTATGTGTTTTGCAACATCTTGCAATAAAGACAGGTGATCTTCACTTCTAAGTTTCTGAACAAAAAAAAAAACCTGTTAGGTGTAGGTCTCTCACAGATCCTTTGATTCAAAAAATAGTGAAATACCTAGAATGGTCAAGAATTTAGCAAACGAACTTTTTACGGAACTTACTGAAAAGAAAACTCTAGTTAGGAAATGTCACATTATCTCATTTATTATTTTCAGCTTTCTTCTGTCAGTATAAAAAGATTAAGCTTTTTAAGAGCTCAAATAGTAGGTTCTCCCATTTCAGGTGTTTCACACCAGTGTGTTAACAGACTCCCCCACCACTGAATCCTCTGACCTTTAGGAACCATCCTCATATTTAGGGAGTGAAATTGATATACCACCACTCCACACTGCTCCCCACAGAAGCATCTACACTGGCACAGAATGGACGCACCTCAGAGTTTCAACTAAAATCCCTCCAAAATGCAGAGGGTATGCAAGAGCCATTTAAAGTCATATTACTTTGCTGCTATTGTAAGTGGAAATTTAAATAAGGTCAAAGTCTTCTCAACTGTGTTTGACATTAAATAGAACGCAATCACTTGGAATGAAGATCACATTATTAAAATGGAAATAATATTAGATATTCACATACATGTGGGCTGCATCTATCATGCACATTACTTCCACCCTCAATACTTTTCCTCCCCACAAGACATTAACCAGAAACAGTTGAAACCATATCATGCATTTTCTAGCTTGAAAGATCTAGAAGTTTTTGGATGCAAAAAGCAAAGTCGCACCATAACAGCTGTGGTACTGACTGAGTATCCCTCTATAGATGTGATGTGTGTGTCTCTTCAATGTATACAATGAGATCATTCAGAAGGATCAGTGTTTGTCAGGGTTGCGCCCCCAGTAGAGTGTAACATAAAGGCCAGGGGTATCCAGCTACTCCAGAAAACAAGAATGAAGATGTATCTTGAGATCCTCTCTCAAACATCCTAAAATACCAGGATTGGCAGAGGCTGGAATACAGCAGTGAATCACAGAATGCTTTGGGTTGGAAGAGACCTTTAAAAGGTCATCTAGCCCAACTCCCCAGTACAATACAGAGAATATAGCTGGAACAAAGCGAGAGTCCCACTGCGGGTGGCTGAACGGTATCCTCACACAATGACAGGAATGAGCTGCATGGCCTTCAGCTGCCAAACAGTTGGAAAAATCACCTTCTGCAATCATGAGGCAGTAAGCCTACAGCATGCCAGTGGACAAAGCACTGAATTATTCCATGCCGCTTCACCTGAAGAACTTCAGAAAGACTACCTGCCTGTAACCATTATTTGATACACACTTTGTGTTTATTCACAGTGAGCACGCTTCTATACAAGTACTATTAGTTGAAACAATTTGCTGGAGTAGTATATAGAGCGGAATGCACAAATGCTCTCTGCTTGTGGCCACAGAATTGGTGCTAAGTAGTTTTTTTTCAAAGTCCCTCCAGTTCCTAGAAATCTTTCAGGGACTTGGACAAAGAGGAAAGGAGGGCAGGTTTTAAAGGAACACATGATTACAGAATAGTAACAGAACGGTAATTTGTCTCTCCTTCAAGCAATTGTTCGTGTGGACATTGACGCAGTGGATATCTCCACACAGTACTCCTTACAAAAACTCCATTTACTTGGAAGAGAGTCCCATGAATCCCTAGGATGAACAGACACTGAAGGACTGTTCTCCTGATGACAGCAGCATGCTGAGAGATGAAATAAAGTGCACCTCCAACTAACTGTTCTGCAACTACCAGCAATGGAGATAGCCCACTGAGAGGCCACCGATAGTGAAGATGGTAACAAAGGAACGTTTCAAATTCTGGCCCATCAAACTTACATGTAACCTAAGGTTATATATAAAGATTATACCATGTCCAGTAAGGGACAGGGTGTCTCAAGAAGAGCAAAACTGCACTAGATTAATTAGAAATTTTAGCATGGTAAGACTGAGTAACACTGAAAAGCCTTCCACTTGTAGCTGCATGTTAAAGATTAGCCATAATACACACCATACCTGAGCTGACCAAGGGCCTAGTTCTCTCCCCTTCCATCAACCAAGTTAATAGCTCCTTTAAGAGCCTTTTATACTTGCACATACAACTAACCAATTCCTTTGGCAACACGAGCATGCCTAAGAAAATGCTTCCGGATGTTAAAGTTAACCAAAATAAGTATCAGTACAGGTGTATGTTCTAATGCCAAGATATTCTACCCTACTGGAGAGAGATGAACTTCCCAGGACATAAATGACAGCAGGTTGATGTTAGAAATTCTGTGAATGCAGGCAGTATCTTCAGGCTGTCAGTCATGTGGCGCAATGGGCTCCAGAAAAAAAAAAAATAATAAAAAAAAAAAATCACCTTAGCCGGGGAAAGTAAGAGGAGCAAAAATGTTCCTGTAGCTACTCACTGTCTGCAGATGGTTGGGCTGAAAAATAAGCATCAAAACCAAATCTGCCTAAATCAGAACACCGGCCTCTTCTGCGGGCTCCTGTGGTGAAAATAAAGACAAATGAGCGTGCCTGGACACAGCTGTCCTGTTCAAAGCCTGGTGAGAGAGCCCTTTCAAAGGGAGAAGCGTTGGGCTAGAATCCCTGATGAAGGGTAAAACTTTGTCACCAACAAAACTAAGCAGGTCTCCCTCAACTAAGTCAGGTATCCTAGCTACTACTAGAAATAGTGTGGCAAGTAGGACCAGGGTGGTGACTGCCCCTCTGTACTTGGGATTGGTGAGGCCACACCTCAAGTACTGCATTCAATTTTGGGCACCTCAATAGAAGACAGACTTTGAGGTGCTGCAGCAAGTCCAGAGAAGAACAACCAAGCTGATGAAGGGTCTATAGAACAAGTCTTATGAGGAGCGGCTGAGGGAGCTGGAACTATTTAGTCTGAAGAGGAAGGGGCTGAGGGAAGACCTCATGATGCTCTACAACTACCTGAAAGGAAGTTGTAGAGAGGTAGGTGCTGGTCTCTTCTCACAAGTAACTAGTGACAGAACAAGAGGGAATGGCCTCAGGCTGCACCAGGAGAGGTTTAGACAGGACATGAGGAAAAATTTTTGCACTGAAAGGGTTGTGAGGCATTGAAACATGCTGCCCAGGGAGGTGGTTGAGTCACCATCCCCAGATGGGTTTAAAAGCCATACAGATGTGGTGCTTGGGGACATGGCTTCGTGATGGACTTGGCAGAGTAGGGTTAATGGTTGGACTCCATTTTAAAGGTCTTTTCTAACCTAAATGATTCTATGATTCTATGAAAAGGGAAGATCCTCAACCACAGTCTGAACCACGTGTGCTATGTACAGTGGAGTCTGAAAGTTTATAAACAGCAACTGATTGCAGGTTATAAACAAGTCAACATCCTGGTAGAGATCCCACTACAACAGTCTACAGCTATTTCCATACAAACAAAAGGTACGTGGACATACATGCCAGGCAAAAATGCCAAATGGTTAGAAAAAACAGTAATGATACCAGGAATGCACTTTCTTGTGCAGTGTGATGATCTGGTTTTGATGACAGATACCCAATCGTTTGCTTCACTGACAGAGGGAAGGTCAGGCTGAATGAACAGTAAATATGCAAATCCTGAAGATCCCACTACTTGTTGTTTACCTTCCTGGAAGATGGCCACAGGATTTAAAAAAACAATAAAATGCCTATCAATGCAAACAAGTTTCAAAGACAAAACAATTAACAGAATAATAATCTTTGTGGGCAAAGAGGACATCCATCAAGCTCTGTGCAGCACTCCACTTAGTATTATAGGATATAACCAAGAGAATACTCCAATGGAGCTATGAAAGGTGTTAAACAAAGTTACACATACGTGTCAGCATTTGACACCTGACACAGCTCTACGAAGAGTCTCAACACTGTTGGGAAGCTTCAAGATCAAAAGGGGAAAGAAACAAATACAATTTGCCCTCAGGTGACAAACACCATTATGAAATGTTTCTTCAGGTCAGGGAAATGTTTAGGAAGTCGTTCTTTTGGCATGAAAGTTAAGATACTTGTGTTTCAGTCCTCTGGGGACAGAGGAATCTTGAAGAACATCTCAACATTAGAAACTACAGCTTTAGCTATACTCACAGAGGACAAGAAGAAGCTCTTTCCTCTGCTCTTACACCCTAGGAAAGACAAAAGGATCAGGCCAGTGATGGAGATAGATTCAGGTTGTCTGGACATCCCTTTTAAGCCACCACTGCTGTGACAGACTGAGATTAACTTCTAGGTTTCAGTTGCATGTAATCTTCAACTTTGGTTTTGTGGGGTGAGAGCCACAGTCCACTACAAAGAAAAAGAAAATGCCAACCATTCCAACCTCATCATGTTAAAGGGATGCTCTGAAAATCTCTACTGAATATCCCCTTAACGAAGGCTTTCTTAGGTAAGCTATCAAGCCTGAGTGAATTTCTAATAACAGCTTCTGGGTATGAACCTGGGGAAAGATTCAGTTTCTTTAAGTGTTGGGAAAGGACCATTAGTTTGCTCCACTCAGTCTTAGAATTCATTAATGTCTAGAAAAACATTTTTAAAAAACCCTGTCAAAAAGCTGATCTGATGATTCTACAATCCATAAATATCAAAATTATATCCTACATGCTTAGTGAATTAAGTCCCTTGAATCCAAGGCCGTCAAACAGATTCTGAGATTGTTCTTCAGATACAGAGCATAGCTACAGATATGCAGTTAGAAGACAAAGTCAACTTCTCTGTTTGACTTCTGCTAACTCACCTTTATGACAACAGACAGCAGTCACAATGTTCCTCTTTGCCTAGTGCACATCTTTCTTGGAAGATGAACAGGCTGACTGAAAATAAGTAGACACAAACTTGTATACCACCAGTATGGGGCCCAACAGCCACAAGCACAGGCTGCAAAGATTGAGGCTATTACGTCAGGTGAAAGCATGGTCTTACCAAAATGGATTCAAGCAAGTCTCCGAGGAATTTCTTCATAAGCCTCTTCTACTGAGTCTCCAGGAGAATACATTAGGAATATAGTTTTCCTCATATGGTGTTTTTTGTTGGTTTGTTTTGTGTTTTTTGAGGAATCAGTCAAGGCAGGGTGGACCCAAGTTCTTCCCCAAGTATTTGTGCTATTGACACTGGATGGGGAAGCCTCCGGAAGAGCATACCAATAGTGCTTCAGTCTCCCTGTGATTGTAGCTGTTTCTTTGAAGTTGGTAGACATACTCCTAAAGAGTGTACTTGACAGTGAATGAAAAGCTATACATTCACACTGAACTGGAAAAAGATGAGTAACTGAAGCAAATTTTACTACTCTGAACCTGAAAATGCAAAGTATTTTTCTTTTGCATTCTCAGACTTCCTGAGAATCAGAAAAAGATTTTTCCCACCCTAGCTCTCCCAGCAGCATGAATAGTCGGCTTTCTTCAAGGCTCACTAGTTTATTTAGGAGGTATTGTGGACATAGGCAGTCTTATTGAAGAAAGATCAGAGTAGGGACAACAAACACAACATACCAGAGAAACAAGTAAAAAAAGATATATGCTCAGGGCTCCTTAATCCACCACTTGGTTTAGCAAATAATTGTTTTGCCTTGCATCAAACTTAACCAGCAATTAGAGCTTTCATGAGCTCAAGTCTATGAGCTCTCAGAGGCAGCTGAGTTTGCCAAGTGAAAAGTAAGCCTTCTGAGAGTTCTTCGGATTCCAGTTAGCTAACAGGACTTAAGGGAAGACAGGATCCTGCATTTCTGCTGGCTTTAGGAGTGTTAAGACTTCCTTTGAAGGGTGGCATCTAACACAGTGATTACAGCATTGACCTGGCTCAGGACTACTTTTCTTGAAGGACATAAGTGGCCCAAGTCAAGCTTCCTCCTCACAGAAAGCCAAGGACCTAGAACCAAGGGATCTTTCACAGCAATGGAGTTACAGGCTTCATTTAGATATGGAACCTTAACCTGACTCCTAACCATTACATATCCATGCCTCTCCCTTGAGACTAATCAGCTAGGTTAGCCAATTAATTCCAGACTCCCTACTACTAACAGGGCAGCCTTGGGTTTCTGTGATGCCAAAATTGAGCGATAAAACATTCTAAATCAGAATTCATCAAGCAACTACGGTAAGAAATTTAAATTCGAAATCCTGAGAAAGGTCTCCCTCATCAAAACCGACATCGTTATCTTGTTTGTCTCAAAAGAGAGATGGCTTCTTCTTAGGCCCACTGCAGCACTAGCAATATAGCCAGAGACCAAGACCATCTTTCCAAAACACATAAAACACATGTTCAGGAAGGCCAATGCAGCATCAGAAAAGGCACCTGACCATCAGGAGTGTCATCTGACTGGCTCACGGTGCCAACCCATGCCTCAGCCAGGATTCTGCCAGATGACTGCTACCTTTTTTATGTCAGAGATAGCTTTGTTAGCTCAACTCCTAAACAAATAATAAATGATTGGGAAAAGAAAGAAAGAAAAAAAGGTAAAAAGGTAAAGTCTCCTTCTGAATAAGAGCTGTGGTTTGAAGACAGTGAATAGAGATAATATATTCTTGAAAGAGAATGCATCGCAAATGCACCTTGATGTCTGTAATCTCAAAAGAATAAACACCTCACACTAATACATGCAGAAATTGTTTACTACTGTTCAAAGCTGTGATTTTTTTTTTTATTTATTCCATCTTACAAAACCGAGATGTAAGCAACTTCATCAGATCCATTCATTTAATATTTATACACATGTTGATTCAAGAGATAAACCCATGACTATGCAGTGCTTCGACAGTACGGATCAAGAATATGCTCAATTTGCCTGTTTGTTTCAAAAGCCAGGTGCACAGTCAGCATCTGGATAGCTGGGGTAAAGGGAAGATACCCCTTTGTTTTGGAGAGGCACCGGTGGATTACTAAGATCATGCCAGTGCCTACTTCCTGAATTTGGCATCCTCATGCTAGAGTAGCAGTGTTAGTTCTAAAGATGAAGACTGAAGCAATGATATTACAGCTTATCCTTTCCACTGCTGCAACTTCATAAAATACATCCCTTGACATTTCAGTTCCAGCTCTGTACCAGAAGCAAAGGCCTCACAGCTGCCCCAGAGTTCCCACAACAAACCAGTTGCCCACCAACACCAACTGCTGCAAACCAACTCGGGACACGTGCTGGATCTCTTACTGGAGGAGATTTCTCCTGGTCTTTGCAGGGGAAGATGTTCAGCAAGCACTCCAGCAGAACACAGCTTCCTGCGTTTAAGAGTTCTGCAGCTGCTGCTCACTCTTGGTTTACAGTTTGACCTACATCCAGCACTTCGGCTTCTCTAAACGTGTAACTGATCTCTGCATGTGTAGTTTGCAGTGAAAAGTCACAAGCGGCTCATAGGCTTCCTCTTCCTCATTCTCACCCGCATATTACTGGCACAGACAAGATTTCTTCCACACAGAACAATCCATTGCCTTAAGTATGTGACTTGCTCCTCACCACGCTTCTGTAATAAAATGGCCTTGAAATTGTGACCTGTTACAAAACCCAATTATGAGAATTAAATTAAAATTCAAATTCTCACTTTGCATTGCAAAGCTCTCTCCAAAGACTGCACTGAGATGCTCATGTACAGTCTCAGTTTAAGGAGATGCATGAGGATATGCTGCCTTAGCTAAGTCATCTTTAACAGCAGTGCTTTGCTAATACAGGCTGTCCAGCTGCTATGAATGATTCTTCCCAGAACAGATTTCAGTTATACAGCGTGTTTTACACTGAGTCAACACTCTAGTTCTCAACAGAGAGGGCCTCCAGCATGTCAGCATAAACCTCAACTGCTGATAATTCAGATATCAAAATTAATTACCTAAATCTCATTTTAAGCAAAAACTGGCTAATTTCATTTTTCGCTTAGTTCTTGCTGCTGTATGTAAAAGTAGCTTTCTCCACACCTCAGTCATCTGCCAGAATTGAGGAAGCCATAGCCACCTTCAGATACATGACACATTCAGCCATCTTCACCTACTGTCTTTGATTATGAAAATACAAAAAGCATTAAACAATTTTTAGATGACACATCATGGTCGTGTATGCACTAAGATTTAATTTTTATTCCAGTCATCTGGGTCCAATTAGGATTCTTCAACCAGTTCTTACAGTCTCAGGATGAATCTTACAAATACTTATTTTTCATATTACAATATGAGATAGAGAAGTTTTTTCTGTAAGACTTGAAAAAAAAATTTATAAAAAAAATCTCTTTCAAAAAGAGCAGAAGGAGCCCAGGAAAACACCAGCACAAGATTTTTAGTAGCTCCTACACAATCAGGTGATAAGTGCAGAAGAAATTTCTCAAGAACAAGTCAAGCTAAATTCTACCAACATAACTTCCACTTACAAACCCTTCACTTTGATTTTAGCAAGACTTTTATCTTTTTGTTGTCTTCTAAGCAAGCAGCACTCTGACTCTCAAACGATTCAACTGGCAAACTGGAGATAAGCATCAAATGGGAGGCCCAAAGGAGCTTGGTCTATAACTATAATATTCAAAGCACACACTTTCATGAAGTCATTAACAAAAATGTTACAAGACATGGGTGATACCAAGCTGGGCAGGTCTTGAAGTATACTGAGGAATAGGAATGCAAGTTAAGGAAGTCTGGAAAACACAGATGCAATTCAAAAGACAAGAAACAATTCATGTTTAAAATTTCTGCACTTATCTAACTATGCAAATAGAGAATATAAACAACTACCCTTGCTTTGTAGTGCTGTAGGAAGTGTCCGTGGGATATAAAAGATTGAGTGCCTGTCAATAAAATACTCAACAGGAACAGGAACATTGTGTTAAGAATTGTTTTCCACTGTCCCATTTAAACGTCAGCTGTGGTCTGCATCCTTCTAGACTCACACTTCCAGAAAGACACAGGCAATTTGGATCTAAGAAGCAGTAACAAGTCAAATCTAGGAAACAGAATGATCAAGGAAAGGTGAAGAATTGAACTTGTCTCAACAGGATAAAACCTAAGGGGTCAGTATCAGGCCTTAAATACACTGAAGGTACCCAAAGGCAGATAAAACTTCACCCCTTCTTCTTATACACACAGACTGAGAGTAGTTTAGTTTGTGAAAAAGCCCTCCAACTGCAAGCCTTTAAGGTACCTAGAAAGCTGCTGGGAAGTGTTATGAATGATGAGGGTGTAACAAATGGTGCATTTAGGCAGAGCATTGAAGTAGATCACCTCTCATGCTCATGACCTTCCCAGCTATATTGGCATTTATCCAATATAACCAAAACCTGACTCTAAAATTAACGCCCTCTATACAGCACAGAAGCTGTGATTTCCAGAATGCAAAATAAAAGACCATCCAGACTTTCTAAATGCTAACACTCTCCCTTTTCCCATTCAGAGACTTTAAACATTTGAACAGCTGACAGCTTCACTGTAATAATAAGAGAACTGGTACAGAAACTGAATATGGATTATTTCCAAGCGATACATTGGAGTAGAACAGTACTGTTCTGCTGTACTGAGCTTAATGAGTTGGAGAGGAAAACTATCATTAGAAGCCAGTCAGTAATCTACAAATTTACAACTTTTCTATATAAGTTGGGGGCCATAAAGCAAAGCTTAACACAAATTATTTAGCTAAGACATCAAAGCGTTACTAGCAAAACAACACAGTTCAGAGATAAAAGGAGACTCACCTTTCGCAATTCAATTGTAACTTCATTTCTGTGTCTTCTCATAGTCTGTAAATGGAAAATAAAAATAATTAGTATGTAAAGAAAATACTATTCTGCTTTGGAATCTGTTGTTTCTAGGTCAAAAGTGCAGTTATTCATTAAAAGGTAAGGAAAACAGCATGCATAATTTATAACTCAGTCTTTCCTTGCAAGATGCGTAAGTTGTGTTTTGTGTTTGGGTTTTTTGTTTAGTTTTGTTTTTAAAGATTATGCACCCTATAAAAATCTGTCATAAACCACAGTAAGTATCCCAAAGGCAGAAAATGTTGACTTTCCTGCGGAGTTTCATTGGAATGACTCTCCAGGTGTTTATATGCGCACACCAAAAGAAGCAGTAAATACATGTTAGACCGTCTCATGTTCGTATATGATCACACTCACAATCTAAACATGTAACCTATACCAGTTATCTGGCCCAAATCAACCATGAGTGACAAAACATCACTGAGCCCAGTGCAAACAAGACAGATTAGGTTTGTGGCAGAAGGAAACAAAGAACTACAGTGGTACTGAGTCTGTTTAGGATCTACAGCCTAAACCCTGTAAAGGAAAACCAGCCCACAACAATCTCTGCTCCCTAAGGCTACTGGGCACTCAGGACACATTCCCTACAATACTGCTATCCTCTTAGCTAAAAGACATCAAAAGACTGAACAAGAACAATTTTAGCCTACTGAAGGCAATCTCCCCAGGTTCATTTTACAATCAGTAGAAAAGACACGTGCTACCAGAATGCAATTCGGAGAAAATCAGGACTAGATGACTGCTGGCAGCCTAGGAAGATCACCCACACCAACTAAAATTAGCCTTTAAAAAAAACTTTCTATGTCTTATCCTTGCTATTGACCTTCACTGCTGCTATCACGTTCCTTCTGAGTTAGGGCGAATAACCTCCCTGAGCTAAAAAGTACCAGTGAAGAACAGCAGTATATACAAAAGATCAGTACTTCCATCAGCCATCTAAAGGAATACCAAATACGCTATAACTTAAACACAGGTAAATGAAATGAGCAGACTTTGCACCATGAATTTATAAAGGACGCAGTTTCAGTGCTTAGAATATTGTCTTAGCTTCACTGTTCTCAACCAGTTTGCACAACAGTATTCATTTAATTATCTTAAGTTGACTTGAGAGTAAGGAAGGCTTGTCTTCCTCTCCACTGCTTGATTAACCAACTCAAGTAAACAGACACAATTCTCTTCTTCCATCTACAAGCAGGAACTATACTGCTTGAAACAAAGCAAGTCCTCATTACAGTAAGAGGATATTAACACTACAGCAAAACTACCACCAGAACTACGCTTTCCCCCTCAACTCCTCACTATTTTGCCACAAATTCTTCTGAACATCTAAGCCTGCTGCAAAAGCTCAGTATGATAGGACTGGGTTGCTGGGGAATGAGAAGGCAGGGAACAGACAGATGAAGAACCTGAAAAGTCATTGCAGGCAACTAGCAAGACCAGTCAGTCAAGTTTCTCATTCTATTAGAATTTTATATTTGAACAATCTCAATAACAGCATCAAATCTAAGTGCACTAAATAGCCTAAAAATGTTTTCCAATACTTCTTCCCCATTATAACTCTGCATTTCTATGGGGAAAATGTAGTTAGACAAGGCTATCTTAGATTTCTGCTCTAAAGCCCCCTTGTCTTGATCATTCCAAATGTGGTTGGCACCAAGGCTCTTAATGGAACTTCCCACTCTTAACACCACCTCACCTGCCCCTAATCTTTTATTCCTACTTATCTTACAACTTAAAGGGTACCCCATTCATGTGACAAATCATTTGAGTGTCCATTAGCATTTTGTCCCTAAAATACAGTATTGTGCATCAGATTTGAAGTCTCAATGATTTAACTGATGCAAGGTAAAATTTATTTTTACATTTTCTCCCTAATTACAATTTATTCCTATATTTTTTTCATGTATGTGAAAATACTTGACAATATTTTGTATCAAGCAGGAAAATCAGACCAAATCTGAAGATCTTTAAGTAACAACCATAATATTCGCCACCTACCATTCTTCTGGAAGCGAGACAGATTTAAGAGAGACTATATGCTGTGTTCAACAGTTCATCAGCTTAATAATTTTGGTTTAGATAAATACGGCGCAGCCCTAGGGCAGGGCATTATTATTAATCAGTTTACTCTAAAACCTTCTCTAACAATGCTTTGACTAAAGACAGTTACTCAGAGTCATCCACCCATAAAGACTCTACTGGGAAGACTCTAAGCTTCTTTCTGAAGGCAAATAATTCACTCAGATTTTCAGTTAGGGTTTTATCTTTGTTTCATACTTCCATTATTCAGCCCCACTGATCCTACCCTATTGTAATTCTGTCTAAACATTTTTTTATACTACTTTTTTGCTTTTTATCAAGCTGATCTTCAAAATATTTGACTGCTTCATTATGGTTTTACATTTAACATGCAAGAATCTCCTATCTTTTCCTCATTTGCAGAGCTACTACTCTTTAGAAACATTCTTCAAAGAAGGTTATTAACTACACGGACATTTTTGCTGTCTAGTAGTACACATTTTCCGAGTTTTAATAGTCTTCTTAAGGCAATCTCCATACTACCTGGATTTTACCCTCTCAGCAGTTCTTTTGTGTTTCCTTTTAAACTTATTATGTGTAGTTTCTTGCGAAGCAGCTCTGGTACATTTTTTTTTTTCCTTCCTCCTTTAAAAGGCAGAATAGGCGGTATTCTCCACTAAGTCCAGAGCTGCTTCTCCATTCACAGAGCAAGCCAGTTGATAACTGGAGATATCGCTTAGCCATAACCTCACAGAACTGATGAGTGTTATCTGACCATCACTGAACTAAGGGCCCCCAGTCTTACAGACTTGCCTGTTGGCACAGCATCTGTACAAATTCAGCGTGCCGGGGTCACCAGGACCATCAAAGAATCAGTAATGCAGTGTTAGGGCTAGAGTCTTCCTGTGAGTATATGAGACTTACTATACAACTCTCTACAACTACCTGAAAGGAGGTTGTAGTGAGGTGAGTGTTGGCCTGTTCTCTCAAGTGAGTAACAACAAGACTAGAGGAAATGGCCTGAAGTTGAAGCAGGGGAGGTTTAGATTAGATATTAGGAAGAATTTCTTTACTGAAAGAGTAGTCAGGCACTGGAACAGTCTGCCCAGGGAGGTGGTAGAGTCATCATCCCTGGAGGTATTCAAAAAACATGTAGATGAGGAACTTCAGGACATGCTCTAGTGGGATGGTGAGGGGTTTTCTGCATTTTGTGGGGTGTTGGGTTTTTTTGTTGTTTGGGTTTTTTTTCTGAGTTGATAGTTGGACACAGTGATCTTAGAGGTCTTTTCCAACCGCAACAATTCTGTGATTCTGTGAAGTTTCCAAAAAGCCTGTGGTGCAATCTGGCAGTAAAACTTGCTTGCCATGGTCAGACCATGAACGGTGCTCTCAGCTAGATGTATGCTGATTTTATTTCTAACCTGACATTTCCATGTCCCCAACATATGAGATGACCAGTGCATATCAATATATTCAAGACCATGGCTCCCACTTCATACATGTACAGTCTATAATTGAAACAACTAACATGAGAAACACCTGCATGTACTCGATACTAGCCTAATTTCTTAGTTTTACGCCTGCTACTTAATTGGGATTTGTTCAGACTGGTCTGCATCTTGATTTCCTCCTCTGCCACAGGAGTTGATACACCAGTTACGGACTGTTCTTTGACAGACCTCTGAATGTCTGCATTTTGGGCTATCCCTCCCTCGGCACACCACACCCTTAAGACAAAACAAAAAAAAGCTTTGATCTCAATTTGATTACAGAAAATGTAGGTATACATATAGCATCATGTTATATACTGGGATGTCCTGTTGAGCTTTTGCAAACTTTATTTTAAAACCTGCAGACCAATAGGCACATTTTCTAATCCTATCTGTTGGCAGGGGGAGGGGGTAGCAAAGTCAAAATTTTATTCCCCAAAAAACAGACTTAAGTGATCCAGTTAAGTTTTTCTCCTGATTTGGCATTTTGTAAAAGGTAGATATTTAAAGCTTGTGTTTCTGATGAAACATTTTAGAAATTCAGTAGGTTACCAGCACCTTCCTAGAGCCTCAGAAGAAGTAAACATATTATAATCCAACAGTATATAAAAGCAGCAGTCTTAAGTACCACTGCAAGCCTCCCTTTAAGGAAGTACTGCTATTGTAAGCAGAACACCACACTTTCATACTACCTGCAAGCCCCAGCATGTAGGGGACTGATAGGCATTTACACGAGATTTACACAGTAGTAGAAAGTTTAAACAATTTTCCCAGTTAACATAGGTCAGCTAAAACAGAGAGAAGAGACAAAATTATTCTGCAGCTTAACCCTATGGATTCATGAACAGCTTTCAGGTTGGGAGGACAACCACTTGCTGAAGTCTAGACACGCAACACTAGTTGAAGCCTAGTGAGATGTTACCAGTGGATCTAATACAGCACTTGACTATGGCCACTTTTCAGCTTAAAGTAAAAAAGTAACTTCATGTCACACTGAAACACCGTATCAAAACTATCCCTCAGGACAAATCCAAATTGTTTCACTTAAAAAATCGTACTCCAAATTCCAGAAAGTAAACACTCAGCATAGACAAAATCCCACAAATCACAAAAATGATGACAGTTTATTCCTGCAGCATTTAAATGCAATGGTATTAGTGCACCATAAACAAGGTGCAGAAAGTAAAAACTACCAATCAGCATGTACTATTAAGAAACATAGAACATATAACACTTATCAAGTTGTGCTACATTACATCTCAATTGTTAACACACGACTCAAGTCAGATTTAAGTTCCTACAGCTTTTGTAACAAGAGATTTCTTCTCCCCACTTCACCACCTGTGAAGAACAATTACTTACCAGTGTGTTTGACAGGCTGACATAACCACAATAATGCACCAAGTACCATAGGTCTTGTTACAAGTCAAAAGTTGATGTGCAGCTGCATTTCTAATTTCAAGTCTCTCGGCGTACTGTTATTTTATAAAATAAACCAGAAAAAAACCTAAAAGATATATACTAGATGCTGTTAGACAAATCCATGTTCTCACTTCCACCTTGGATTTCTGAATACTCTTCCAAAGCCAGATACAAAGCGTTACATGCCAAGAATCTCTCCCTAACACCTTCCACTTGAAAGAAAAATAATGCCTAGTTCCCTCAGACTATCAAAACTGAAATTAATTTCATATGTCAATAAAGAAAAAAAAAATATCACTACACACATTAGGGCTGTCATGTTAAGGGCTGCAAGGTAACCTTGGGATAAGAAAACACCACAAAGATGTTAAGCTGACAAAAGACAAGAAGAGATTTAAGAGACACTAGAGCTTGAAAACAAAGCAAGCCTCAAGTCAATGTCCAAAGCAAGGCTTCAAAGAATGCCAGTCCCTGTGAAACTGCCTTTGACACACTCAATTGGGCAGAAGCGACACTAAATACAGCCATCTTCATCAGATCAGTGTTCCAGCTCTGGCATCTCTTCGAACAAGTAGCTGACAAGAAACTCAAAGCTCAATTTCAGAGCCACCTGTGGAGAAGAGAAATGTTTTTCGGATTTTTCAGTTGATAGTTGGTTTACGGCAGAACACATAACTGTACGTAAAACTCTTGGTATCAAAAAGCAACGGCTAAAGAGAACTCTGAAATTCTGAATTACCAGCATAACAATAACCCTTACCACCAGCCCATTCAAAGAACTATTTTTAAATGACTAAACATTTGGGACCTTCTGGCTCTTCCATACATACTTCACAAGTATCACTTGTGAAACCCCGTACAAAGGTGCAGAAGATGCTCACTACGTGTTAAAGAGCAAGTATCACTGCTCGGACACTACCACTTGATGCCTTAAGATGGGCTACGCACATCTTGCTGGTGAACAAACAAAAAAGATTGCCTTGAAGTTTTGAATAAGGATTCTAAGGAGAGAATTAAGTCTAGAAAGCTTCTCTGGTTTCTTGAGCCTTTGTTTAACATGAAAAAAAATGTTTAACCGTCTAATACAGTAAACTACCTGAAAAGACAACTCGTATAGCTTCTGTAAAATAAAAAAAAAAAAAAAAAAAAAAAAGGAATTTAAAAAAAAAAAAAAAAAAAATCAATCAGCTGTACCTGTCTCATGTACATCAGAACAATATAACATTTTCCAAAACCCTCTGTAGCAAATACATAATAGACTGTGTTTTCCCTTGGGGGGAGGAAATCAACAAAACAACAAACAAACAATAGCAAAACCAACACCAACCCAAAATCCCACCAAACTTATACAAGACTACAAGAAGAAAATTCAGACTAATTCAGAAGGACAAAAATCACATCTGAGACAAAGCAGTGAGAATTTTCTGTCTATTTATGAAACAATGATTTAAAACACCGGTACTACTTAACACAAGTTACATCTCATTATCTCATTCACAATGAGATACTGAACTAGCCTTAGGGTTTCTGTTAATTTGAAATTTCTACTTCACATCTAAAAATCAACCTTAATTGATGAAAAGCACTTTAAAGTCCCTTAAATATATCACTTTTGGAGACAAGAAATTCTGGACACTTGATAAGATACTTCACCCACAGTTACAGTACAAATCAGAAAAGCAAAACTATTTAAATGTGTGAATGATACAACTAGCAAGAAGCTCAGGTCATTACATTCCCTTTCTTATGCTGGAATAAAGATTTCCTAAACGAAACTAAAAAATTAAGTTTCACGTGCCAGGTGTTTAGTAACATATATACATTCTCTGCACAGAAAAAAAAGTAATTCACATGCTGCAACAGTTAAGTGGTAGGAATTTTAAACATTTTGACCATTTTTAGCTATACCAATTTCATCAGAAGGAAAATTAAAGCATAATCATAATTTAATGACTAGAAACCTACCTGTCATTGTAACAATGAGATCTGGACCTCAGTGCGGTGCTCACCCAGACTAGCCACCTCATTAAGTGGGATACCTGAGGAGTCTCATCTTTTAATCAACACATTTACACCACTTCCATTGCAACAGCAGCAAGTCCAGAAAACATCAGAGATGGAGAGGCAGGAAACAGATGTTTTTATGCCAGCCAGCCATCGCTATCTCCAGCGCAGCTGGCCTGCCAGCTGCCCCACAAGCAGCTAGCTGGCTACCTCTGTTCTCTGGCAAGGCCAATCAATATGCATCAGCCTCCAGCTAGCCCATCCAAGTGGGAAAACCAGCCTCGCCTTGACAAGACCAACATCACACAGCAATGTCAGTTTTGGCTGTTCTGTGGACACAAAGATAGGTTTTCAGAACTTTGGTGAGATGTGCACTTAGCTGCTTTTCAAAGGTCAGCTATTAAGTGGAAAAATGAAAAGAAATTCACTGAATCCAATTTCTCTGCATCTATAAACTTAATTAAAAGACAACTGGTTGTTTAAACTCTTTATTTCTGCACTTGCCTCTCAACATTACAGGAACTGGTCTCAGAAACCAGCTGGTACATGCTTACAGGAAAGAGCTACCCTTAATACAAAGCTAGGACAGTAATGTAGCTTGATGAAACACACAGGGTACCCAAAAAGCTTAGCATTTAAAAGTCAATTCCAGACTACTTCCACCTGTCTAACCAACAGGGAAAAAAACCACAACTGGCCCAGCTCCAACAGCTGGACTGGATTTAACTAATACCTCCCTTCTTGCACATAGGCATTCCCTAGAGTATTGTTTAAATACTTCACAACCTAGGTGTGGGTGCAATACAGTGAAAGGGGAAGGTGTTTGCACTGATGAAGTAAACACTGTTCTTCCCTAGAAATGGGTTTACTAGCCTTTTTTACTTACTCCTCTGATACCTTTTAATGAATATGAAATACTGCGACGCACAGCAAAATGCAGAAGCCTCAGGAGAATCAACAAAACTGGGTAGCAAAAAAAAACAAACAAAAAAAAACCCACCACACCAAAATTCAAGTGCTTGTTTGTATACAATAGCTGAGATGATTAAGGTTGTCAGCTGCCTACATTTGGTTAGCATTAGAAGGTAAATATTCCGTATTTGCATAGGAATATAATTTGTCAGGATGTCTAAAGATGAGACTTAGACTGATGATATTGTTCTACTTGCTCTGGTACAGTTGGCTTCAGCCAAAACCAGAAAGACAAGGACCACTGATAGAAGGTGATACTGCTGTTCTACCTGTTCACAGTTTCAAAATTCATAGAGCTTACTCCAAGAATTGCAAGCAAATCCCAATACATGAAAGAAAAATTCTGGGGCTACTAAATAGAAGTTCTGGCAAAGCATCACGATGGCTTGACTGTGAACACTTTATCACAACTGAAAGAACTATATCTAGTGACACTGTGCACACTGATCGCCTCTTTCTTTCAGACATGCAAAAAGATTTGACATCCATGTCAAACTAAAAATGTTTAGTCAAAATTAACCCTTCCTGCAAGGCTTATTCCTTTAGTTACCAGCATTATGGACTATTACTGAGCCTTCTCCCCATCCACACAGTGTATGTTCTAGACAAACTTCTTCCCCAACACGAATTTTGAGATTTACCTAATTACCCAATACTCGCATAGAGCTCCAAATTGTCCTTCTAAGCAAAATCGTGACTTTTTTTTTCAGCCATATAGACTACAAAGTTAAAAAAACTTCACCTCTGGCTTTGTTATCACAGCTCCATATTAAATTATGCTGACGCAGTTAGAAATGCAGGCAGGGGGCATGGATTCCACAGCACAAGCAACAGATCTACCAAAGCAGCCAAATTCACTTACAATGTGCCTGTACTCTGACCTGAGACTCCAAGAGAGTTTTATTTCATTTGATTACAGTTTGACCCGAAAAGTGTTTGCTCCTCTCTTAGGGAAGCGTTCTATTATTTTGTAGAAAGTATGAGAACTTGCTTCAGATTCCTGTGTGCTGCAGAAGCTTGAAACGACAGAGTTTCCTTTTGGCTTGTAACCTTTAACGCAGTACTAAGTACTTCAGGAGCAGAAAGCAATATTTACGCTACTGGATTTTATGCCATAATCTGCCTGAGACTTGTGTTCCTCACGGTTAATAAGGTCACTGAAAGAAAACTAGTTCTTTTGCAGTTGGAGCTGCCATGCTATGTCGGGTTGGTTTTGTTTTTTTTTTAATCCCCAGTTTGGGGCCCTTAAAATGAATACCAGATGCTTTTTATTAGCCAGTCTGTGGCAAGATAATTCAAGTATCTGAACATGGCTAGTCTCAGCAAACTGGAAGCATGAGATATCCACTGTGACTCTTTTACTTAGTGATGGGTAATGACTCACTGAAGTCAGATGTGCATGTCAATATGCAAAGCCACAAGCCTCCAATTATTGTTGCTCGTGGTGCTGACTCACCTGAAAGCCCTATGGACCCAGACAAAGCTGCCCATCCACATTAGCTACTTCTACTGTTCCAAAAGATCTTGGCAGAAAAGGCAATTGCTAAGTTTATTTCTTACCAGCTCTTTTGTAGGCATATTCTTTGAGGTCCCGATATCCTCTTTGCATTTAACCTGCATACTGAGCTACTACCAGCAAAGAAGCAAGATGTGAGCACTCATGCTTTAATTTCCATATACCAATTACCCAGTTTACAAGTACAGACATATATCAAAAAATCCTCAGGAGACTGGACCTAAAGCAATTTAGTCGGCTGCATTCAACACAAATTGCACCAATACTGAAGGACACAAAACAGCCCAGAACGCCATCAACATGTTTTTCTACTGTTTTAATACAAAGTAAAAGAAGAGCTGGAATTCTCTACTTAACATCAAAACTCAACTGGGAGAATGAAGACACAATCTAATAGGATTTCCAGTTACTGGCAACGCGTGAATCCACAACATTGTACCTAGTAAAAACATTTTACAGCATTTTTGTTCAGATGTAGATCTGTTAATCACACTTTTACTGACATCAGTCTGAAGACCACAACGTAGCCTGAAGTCAAGCACCTGAAGTCAAGCTGAAGTTTCCAGGTAATCCCACAGCACCCAGAGCTAAGTCATCACTGCTCAACAGCTGGTCTGTGCAGACCAGTGGGCAGACAAGCAAGGATCACCAGTTAATTCAGAGTATTTGCTTTGTCCTGTAGCATTCCAAACAGCAGTGGCCATGCAGCCACTGCCAGCTCCACTTTGACAAGAGTCCACCTTGAAGAACTTAACTGTGGAGTTTGTTCATTTATACTACAGCCCAAAAGAAACTAGTGGTCTGAAGGATGTTTGTATCAAGTCCCTCTTTTCCTGTAGTTTTTGGAAACAGAAGAGCATACTGAATTTTACAATGATGCCAGCTTTGCCTTATCTGAATCCTATGGTACGCCAAATAAGCACCAACAGCAGTGGATAACCAAGGTAGTTTAATTGTGATTCCTATTCACACTTCCAAAAAAAAAAAAAAGTTAGAAGATTAAGGCTTCTTGACGCACTCTAAACACAAGGATTTGAAATTTGGTACAGTTTTATGTTACAGGAACCTGCCTTTGCCAGTACACAAATTTCTATTCAGATGTGGGAACACTAAAAAGGTATTTGTCGTTTTCCTGTCTTGCACAAACAGTGTAGCAGGTACTTTAAAATCAGAAGTTTATCCTGCCCTTGAAGGAAAACGAGTGAAGCACATTTATGACACCACCTCTGTCCTCTCCTAGAACATATAAGCAGGTGTCTCTCCCATCCGCTTATCGAGGAGGGGAAGTAGACCCATCTGTCCATGCATCAGAATAGCTGACTGCCATTGCAAGAGAGCAGGAGTTCCTTTCTTCTTCTATTGTCTAGAAGATCCCAATTCAGAGGTATAGGTTCAATTTTATTTTTTTTTTTCTAACAAATGTTACCAGAAACCAAATCCACCACTTTCAATGCCAAACCTCACAGCCAAAATACCATCTTCACTTGTCTACAGGACATGAAAACAAAAACATCAGAGCAAAATTAAAATGACTGATGATGGTAACTAGGTGCAAACGGACTAAAATTTTGATCTTTAGATTACCGCAAAGACTTAAATAAAATACTTTAAATGTAAAAACTCTTATAAAATTGTAGATAACCACTTTCAAGAATCTAATTACAAAATTAAGTGTTTGGTCAGAAAGGTCTCACAGACTTTTGAGGCAAATGCCACAGAAGACCAGACATTCTTAAGCTTGCCAACTATTCATACTGGTTTCCCCTAGGACAAAAAAAAAAAAAAAAAAGCAAGAAAAAAAGAAGACCTACTAGGCTAAAAACTAGCCAGATACCTTCTTGTGCAATCTGTGTTTGAACAAAGACACTCCCTTTCCAGATACTTAAGCAGTCTTCAACTGTAATATCAAAGTAACTCAGACAATCATTTTGTGATTCTGATGAATTTCTAAGCACCTCTCTGCGAAATGAGGAAAAAAAAGTCCTATTATTCCATCTATAAAAATGGGAAACAATAATTTCAATCTGCATACATTCACAGGATGCCATAAAAAAAAACAACAAACAACAACAAATCAAGTCCCTAGAGTTAGTCTATACTCAACCACAGTAAGCTTTTCTGGTGTGATATTACACGGCTCAAATGAAATCAATTTTTTTTTCCTGTTTTTTGAAAGATATAATCAGAAGGCAAAAAAAGATTAAACATGTGCTCGCTGCCTAATTAAATCTATGAAGAGATTATTCTGCTCAAGATGCAAAAGAAAACAACAAACCCAGCTGACAATCCAGGAAGAACATGGAGCAGGAATTAGATGAATTACGAATTAGAAAATACACTCCAGCAACACCCCACGATCTTTTATGAACCCTGTCAGCAACCTTTCTGATTTAATCACTTCACTATCATGAATTCTAGATGCCTCTACCACACTTCTTAACGTGAGATAAGCCCTGATTCCAAGTTTCCACCACTTGAACATTTTGGGTATCATACTTCTCTCTCTGAGGACCTTCAGTTTGTCAAAATTCCAATTTATATGTCCTTCCATAAAATGGATATCGGCTAGCCTGACGAAGTCACTTAGACCACCAAAAATGGTCAGTTTTGATGGAAAAGAACCAATGAACAACTCCTTCAAACCTCACAGCTATAGGGCCCACCAAAACACAGGTTACACCCGAGCATAGTGGTATAGTGGGAAATACTCCTATAGCCAATTGGCATGGAAAGAGGGTACTGCCAGATTCTGAACTGCTGCTGGCAGCTTGTGATGCTCAGAGGTGTAGCCACTTTGATTGTCCGTGGCAGAGCTCCTCAAGTTTCTTCTTGTCTAGAAGGTTGCTCTTCACTGCTGTTTGTTCAGTGTTATGAACGCTACCCATTACCAGCCTATGTTCTTCTTGCACACCTGACGAACAGCAGTTAACAGGCTCCTGCTGACTCCTAGCAGGGCTCACTCATTTTGGGATTCTCTCTTGATGTGGAAAGCCTTTTATATCTGGCTGCAAGTCAGATTTTTGGTGCAGAGAACTCACCACCACTGACTTTGCATCTAACATGTACGTGCATGAAAAGAAGCAAGAGACCCTGATGCCAAAAAGCTGCATACAAAGACAGTATCTGCTTGTTAGGGTGACCTTAGCTTACCTGAGACGTACAACGTCTCCCTGAACAATCTCACTGACTTTCTGGCTTACGCTGTAGTAGACTAAGGAAAGGCAAGGACTAGGACATTCTGAGAACCACAAACACACACACACACCACACCCGGCCACAAGACCCTTAAGAAAATCTGGTCACAAGCGACGCTAGCACCCTGTCTGACCACCTTCTAACCACCCTCTCTCTCCTCATGCAGAGAAGCTTTGACTGTGTTGCACACCAGCAAGTTTGCAATGGGACTTGAGCACTCATTAAAATACATCTCTGTCAAGGCAAACAAGTCAAACTTTGAGGAAGCCATTTCTCCAAGTTGATTTTACAAACTGCCTATGCTATCACTACCTCCAAAGTCCACCTGTTACTGAATCTGACAATAACCAAGGTTAAAAATGCACAAGAAGAGAACATGAGCGAGTCAGATATGACAGAATATAAGGGTCAGTAACAGGTGTTTGAATGGGGAAGATAGTAAATTTGTCTCCTGTTCCGCAGCTATTCTTACAGTATGTATTCCTATTTTATACTTGCGGTATTTACTAAACACACGCATAAAATCAGGTTTAAAATGAATCATAACCTTTGCTTCGTCTCAGAAAGGAGACAAGTGTCACTCGACCCAGAAGAAACAATCTGGAGCTTCCCCAGCAGATTTAACGGTGTCAATCCGATCGTGCAGGGATAGCAACACAACAGTTAAGCATTACTAGACAAGGTAAACCTTCTCCCATTCACACTGACCTCTTTGAGCCAGCACCGGTCTTCTCCAGACACGAAGGGCTGACTCAGGAAGCTAAGGGAGCAGAAGATTAAAGAAACATGAAAAGCTTTGCAGCTAGTTCACTTCAAGGCACATACAGTTCTGATGCAGGACTAACTTTTTGGAAGAAACTACTCTTTTGACTACCCATGTCATATTTTGTAAAATGGAATTCAAAGCCCACTAGCTTCTGCTATTACTGAAGTAATGAGGAACACTGATTCAGTATCAGAGCTTCACAGTGCCGGCTATTCTGGAAACAACTGATAGACTCTATTCCTGGAAAAATATTCCGCATTTCTTTTTCATTTCAAATCAGTTCACTTGGCAATTTGTCTTCAGTACTCGATGACGCGCCCCATCAGCTTCAAGCAGTTCATTGCCTCTTCTAGCCTAACCTCATAAATTAGATATCTCACTCTACTTCCAATTCCACAATAAATACAAATCCGATTGCTCACTTGTAACTGGTGCATCCTCCTAATCCCTGCTTTTTCAGGTAGTACAGCTTTAGAGGACAAAACATCCCGCTTGAACTTGTGCTGGAAACGCACAAATATTATGAAAGCCTGAAAGAACTTACGTAAAAAATAAAAAAAATTGGGGATTGGACTTGATGAGCCTTTGAGGTCCCTTCCAATCCCTAACATTCTGCGATTCTGTGAAAAATAGCTAAGGAACTCTTAAAACCAGTATGATAGTCACGCTGCTACCAACTTTGACCAGACTCGGACAGTTTACATGTGAAAAATCAATTCTTTACTAGAAGAAGCTTTAGAGATACCAGTGCAACTGCTCTAGTGTCAGAAATACACCAAACAAGGAAAAAACAAGTTCTGTAATTACAGGAAGATTAGTGAAGGCTTGATTTATCACAACAAACAGCAATAATTGGGCCTCAATACAGCAAGCACAGATCCCAATCAGCTTATGACCATTACGTTCATCCTGAGATGCCATCTCCAGATTGCTTTCTCCACAGGTATTTCTGAAACAAACAATGACTTCTTAAAGGATCTGTGCCTTTCGATGTTTTAAAACGTAACGCACTCTATTGATTTTGCACCTCACAAGGAAAATGTAAGACAGTTCATCTAAATGGACTCATTATGCATTTGTTTTCTGCTAAGAGAGTCACCAGCATTTCACAGCATTGTACTATTTACTCGCAGACTAACTGAAGACCGGAGAACTCTGTAGCAATGACAACCAAAAAGGCCCCTCACATCTTCCTCTTGCTTCACAGCCGTGTCAGTCTTTCCAGGGTGCACACATGTACACCTGTATACTCTCAAGAGTATGTATACTGGCCTGAAAGGGCAATAAAGAAGCTGCTGGAATCAGAGCTTAAAAACTCTGCATAAGAGTATCATACCATATTAAATCCAGTTCCTAACAGGAAAGCTACCCGACACCTGTGTTTTCACTTAAAACTATTGAGACACACCAAGCCAGTGAGGCTGTTAAGACAGGCGGTCAGCAGTACCTTAAAACAACCTAAATCAGCTGTTACAGCTGGTACTCTCTCCCAGCCCTTCTTTTGCCAGCATCCATTCCTGTGCCAGTGAAGTGAAAGGCAGAAAGCTGATTAATCTGTAAAAGCGAAAGGAACTGGATTGTTGCAAAGCTACTGGGAGTAACAGTCTTTTCCTGGGATTCTGACAAGCCTTATTTGCCTCACGTAGTTTGTTTTTGCAGAGTGCAGAGGAGACCGCAAAACCACTCATCAGTGCAGAGAACAGCATCAAAAAATACACTGGTAGCAGAACGTCTGCTCATTTGTTAACACTGCACAGCTACGGTACCTCCACTTTTCTCAGATGCCCAGAAACAGTACAGATTGGGCCTCCCCAGAATTATTTTTCTCTGCTTGCAAAATCACATCATGGCAGCATGACAGAAAAATGTGAAAAATTTCAAGCATCCTCAAGAACGAGATCCACAGTTAGCAAAGCAGCAACAGCAAATACATTAAAGTTGCCAGAGCTGATGATGGAGATCTGGGCTAAGCCTAGTTTCTTCCTCTGTCTCATCTGGGGTCAGGATGCTGAAGGTACAGCATAAAAATGGATCCTTTGATGTCCCTGGACCCAAAGGTGACACAGACCAAAAGGTGATACAATTGCCAAAAAGAAACTTTTAACTGGGGAAAAGACATCAGTGGCCAGGACTTCTGAAGCTTAAAATCAAACACAGCAGGTGTAGGTGAAAGATGGCAGAGTGGCTATCTCTCTTTTGGGCAAATAGCCTTCAATTACTTTCAGAAGGTTAATTCTGTGGCCTAAGCAAGAGAAGTTGAAGACTTGTGTTCTTTGGACTTACGATTAGGGGTATGACAAGTATACAAAAGAAAGATTTTAATTCCAGTCATTAAAGTGTTTTTACAGAAAGTTATTTAGGTTATAAAATACTAACTCCTCACTAGTTGTTTTTTCATCTTTTTTTTTAACAGAGTGCACATGGAGCTTTACTTTTGATTCAGCATGCATTTTGCTATTTACATGACCACATAGTCTCATTTGCACCACATAGAAAAATAACTCTAAGTCATTCAGAGAGCCCGACAAATTATAACATCTCCATTCATAAAGAATTTTCCCTCAGTTTTAGTCAGGGACGCTGCCTAATCCCAACAAAAAGGAATGATCTGAATTGTTCAATCTGTTACCTTAACCATCAGAACAGCGAGCCAACATATGGGTGCCTGCTACTGTAACGAAGTAACACTGCTAGTCCAAGTAATTGGGAGGAGTAAAATAGCCTAAGAAGGGCATTACTAGGCAAAGAACGAAGCTGAAGAACAGCAAACAAAACTCGGAAGATTCAAATTAAGTTGTATAAAAGCTAGGCTAGCTTAGACATCAATAAAAACAAACAAATAAATGCAGCAGTTACAAGGTATATTAAGTGATTGCAACCGTTTAATCTTGTCCTGTAAAGTCTCAATTGTATTGGAATAATCAGTGCCGTACATTTAGAAGAAACCCACTGAGACTGAAGACTATGTGCCTATGACCAACATGGGAAAAGGTTGCTCTTCATACATGGGACACTTTTTAAAAAGCCTTTTCACATCTCTGGAGAATATAAAATTGAGAAGGCTGTGAGGAGAAACTGTTCTGGCAGTAGTTCGTCCAGATGAAGCCACTAGCGTCTTGGCTCCTTATTGCTCAGCTCTGCAGGTTCACGTTAGCTCTGTCTGCTGCTAATCACATGTCAGTACCTATAAAAATAGAAGAGTCTCGCTAATAAAAAGCAAGAACACGAACTCATATTAAGTGAGTAACACTTTGTTTCTGGCATTTGATTTTGCTATTACTCCTTTCAGAAGTATTGATACCTCAAAATCAGAATTCCAGTTCTATATACACAACTCCACATTCTTAGAGGAAGCCAACAAAAAGGGTAAGAAACTTCAACCCAAATGTGGAACTAGGAAGAGCGAACCTGTGCAGGTCAAGGATTCAGAAGCTTCGGCTTCTGCTTAACTGCTCTGTTTCTTTGTTCTTAGAAAAAAAGCATAGTGAGAAGTTGCATGGGGTACTGACATGGGGTCTTAACATAAAACAAAAGTACTTACTCATTTTGTTTCCCTTAAAGTTCCAATAACAAAAAGCAAAGACAATTACACAGCCTAGCAAACCCAGTAATAAAATATGAGTTAACTACAAATTAAAGGAGTAAGTATTTTGGTCTGCCAGAAGAGTCTGTACCCAGAGGGGATTAATCAGTACTCATCAGTATTTATTAGAAGGCAAAGGAAGATTACTAAAGAATGTATTCAAGCCTGATGAGTTCAAAGGCAGCGACTGTCTCCACGCAGAAGGTGACACAAACACCACTGTTTTCAAACGGAATTTGAGAGTGTGCAGCTTTGAGTATTTCAGATTTTCCAAAGGATATAATCTAGATATCAGACCATGATTTATTACTCCATCATCCTAACTATTTATTTTCTCTTTGGCAGAATTTGAGAAGATGTGTAGATGCAGATCAAGGCCAGCGACAGTACTGATGCCCTCAGGTTTACAAAGTTCTGTACAGAAAATTGGACATAGGATCCCTGGGACCAAACCAAGTGTATTTAATTGCTGACAGCTGCGAACTACATATGATGTTTGATTTAGAAAAGAAACATTTTGCAGAGAACTGATAACTTTCACTAAATACAGACATATTGTCCAACCAGCAGGCCAATCTAGAAGCATGGCAGCTAATGGCAATTATACAGCACTGCTGCACTCCTTCATTCTCTGCCAGAAACTTAACTTACATTGTTTTACTTCTAGAGACTTAAGTTAGATAAACTTTACCTAGAAGGGTACTTCTAACACAAACGTTTAAACAAGTACTATGACAAGAGAACACTGAAAAAGGAGGTGTAATAGAAAATTTCAGACATTTAATACAAATTAAGCTGCTCTGAAAGATGCTGACACATTTTTAACCTTTTATAGACCTTTAAATGAATCTAAATTTCATTTCAGCATATCTCCACGAGTACACAACTTTTAGACACTTCTGTATTTCATCTGTTTGTTGCCCCCCGAAAGAAAGCAGCTTCTTTGATTTTTGACTCTTTTCGAAAGCATGGATGAAAGTTTTAACCACATTAACACTGTTGGAGCTATCTACCAAACAGTCTTAGGCTCAGCCACAAAAGGAAGTCAGTCAGCACACTGGAAGATAGCCCTAGAGGATATACTTCTCCGTAACAGCAAACACCCTATTCCAAAATAATTACTCCCCTACAGGAGGAAATGAGAGCTAAGCTACCTTAGCCAGACTAGTATAACTAATTTCAGTAAAGCTTAGGCAGTCAATTCCCTTCTTCACCCTACAGAGGCAGACATTTAACTCCCCTAGTCTCGGGCATGCTATAATATAAGCAAGTACGGATGACAGATCAGTTCACACCAGGCACGAACATACCTAACCTTTCCCTGTTTAGAGCTCTGATGGATTCAGGCCAGTGACTGAGAAAGCAGCAACAAAGCCAGGAACCAATACAGGGAGATGAGACAAGGACAAAATGAATGAGGAGCAGCAGGAAAAGTCTCACTGGATGAGAAGGGGAACAAGAAACCCACCACGCCCCCTCCTTACCCTGAAAAGCAACTGCTAAACCAGAAGGACAGGCAATTTTTAGTTACTTTCTAACATTTACTAAGGTTAGCCAGAAGTGTTGAAGTTACCATACTCTTTACATACAGTATCTTCAGCGAGAAAGATTCACTGTCACCAAGTGAAACTAAAATTAAGATAAAAATTAGTTTATGTCCTGAATGTCATCTTAAAGACACTGCTGCTACTGAGCCTGACCTGCATAAAATTGTCTCCACCCAAACAATAGCAGCAGAGGTGTGAAGTCCGCTGAAATACAAAACGTGCTTTCAAAGGACTAAAATGCCATGCCTACCGATTACAGAAGTGAATTTAAGTGATAAAAATCAACGGAAGCATGGAAAACACCCTCAGGTGAAGTCAAAGTAATCTGACACATATTTAGGTTTTCACTCCAGCGAATCCTAATGCGATTTCAATCCTAGTCTGATTTCAGAACAATTCCCGCCCCCTTCCTTTCCTATTACAGAAACTTAAACATAATATTTGGGATTTCCTCTCTTTTCAGTTGCGGAACTGAAGATGTCCGCAGTAATGACACACAGATTCAGAAGACCTTCGGAAAACCTCCGGGGAAGAAGCTTCTTATCACCCAGCATCTCTCACATTCGGGGGAGTAAATTACCACCCCATTAACCTTAGTAAGCACCACACTCCTTCCCGATTTTGATGAAGACACACAGCAGACGATTACTTATGTGCCTACCAGTATTTGAAAGAAAAAAAAAAAAGAAAGAAAAAAACCTGGGGAATTAAAAACAAAACAAAGGTTGATTTAAGGCAGCACTGGGAGCAAAATCGGCCAGCACTATACAGTACACTGTAAAAAGGCTCATCAGAGCGTGGGAGCGGCCCCTGCCACCAGCACAGGCCTCCGTGTGCGGCAGCGGCACAGGGGGGCAGGGCAGCCCCTCGTCCCGGCGGAAGGGCTACGACCGCCCAGAGGGGCTGGCACAAAAGGCAGCCGGCACCATTGTCCACCCCATCCGAGCCCCGACCCCGCCGAGTACGGGGGAGGGGGCGAGCAGAGAAGGCAGGACGAGGAGGCAGCTGGGGTGGGAGAAAGAAGCGCGGCGGGAGGAGGGGACGCGGGCCGGGCTGAGGGGGGTGGTGGTGCATCCCGCCGCCTGCCGGCCCTGCTCCGGCACAGCCGCCGGCCCGGGGCCCAC
>VWZK01012968.1:77122-88025 GCA_013396935.1 Baryphthengus martii | reverse complement strand
GGTTCTAGCTCCCCGCTGAACCTTGTGGGGCTCCGGGAAAGGGCGAGGGCGGAGAGGCGGGTCCTGGCAGCGGTGCGCGTACCGTCCTCCGGGGCTGAGCGAACGCACACACCCCCTGCCCCGTCGGGAGCAGCCCTGACAGGGCGGCTGCGGGGGGCTCACGGATAACTCGGCCTACAGGAAGCTTCCAAACACCCGCGCCGTTGTCAGCTGCGGTTTTGTCCCCACAAATGCACGGCGCAGTGACCTCGGTGGCGGAGCTCTGCCAGCCGAGGGAGCATCAGGGGTCTGCTCTGCACCTCCCTCTGCTCCCAGTGACTACACCAGCGTCCCTGTTTGTCGCTTGGGAAATGCTGCACAACAAGCATCACAACAAGCATCTTGCAGATTCAGATGTTTTAGGAAGCCCTGGGTCACCTTCAGCTCTTGCCATGCAGTGAGCCGTACCTGGAAAACAAACCCAGCGCTTTGCCGAACACCCCCTTCATACCCGCTTTGCCGAACCCCCCCTTCATACCACGCCTGCACACACTGGCTGTGTGCGGCCCCTGGAGTGTTGTACATACCTTAATGCAAAGCATAAATGTCTCTACCAGTCCAACAAATTGTCCTCAGACTGCCAAAACTGCTACACACACACACAAGTCGGTTCTGCAGTTGTGGTGAGGGCTGCATATGCCAAAACCAGACCCAGGACCTCCAGATCAATAATAGCCTGGGCACAGCAGGTAGGGTCAAATACAGCGTCTCAAAGTCACACCTAGTATTTCCAGGTTAGAAAAGAGGGTGTGTGGGGATGATGTAAAGCAATTTTAGACGGTGGTAAACAGTAATCTAACACCTTCCATAAAGCAAAGTATTATTGCTTTGGAAGAAAAGTATCCAAGAAAACCAAAATCCCAAAATAACAAAAGCATGTAACATGCATATCTAGCTCATCTGATACCACATCAAGTTCTGTAACAGACCCTTATAGCTATATATAAACTTTTCACAGATCTCTTTTAGAGTCTCTTCCTCTAATTGACAGCTCAGCTTTTTAATTGCCTTCCCCCAGCCCCTCTTTGTATCATTCAAGCAACTGTAACTTGTAAGTCGCAGTTCTGGCAAAATAAGGCTTGCAGCCTGATGGCAATGAATAAAAATCTGGAAGACTAATGCTCTTCTTCACTGTCGTTCAGCTGCGTGCCAAATGTTCTTATCTGAGGGATCAATGTAACATTTCCATCCCTCTCGTATCTGGGTAGTTTCAGCTCTCGATGCACATTCCTCCGTGCCGTTTCCCAATGGCTTTGTCTGGGTGTGCTGCACCGCTAGTGCTAGCAATAGAAGAGAAGAAGGAGCCAGGAGCAGGCAAAGCCCAAATGGCACAACCGATGCGACCGGTGTTTGTCAAGTCAGAGATGACTTCTAGGCTGTGGCACTTGCTCTTTTGAAGGAGAATTGGATCCAGCTATCAGGCTGTCTTCAAGGGAACTGCTAAAGCAGATTCAGTAGCTGAGAACTTCGTTTTACCCACCAAGGAAGGTGGCCACAGCTGCCAGGTCTGGCTTACTCAGGCCTGTAGGACATCAGAGCAGCGCCAATCTGATCTCTGTCAGGAAGAGGTGTTGCAGTTATCCTCTGGAGGAGCTGCTCACCTCTACAATGAACAAAAGAACTTTGTTCAGCTCCATCCAGCATAATCTGGGAGGTAAAAGGAAAACTTGCAAATAAACAATATCTTCAGACTGGGACAACTCAATTTACCAATCCATTCCACTAGATAGGATTTATAGATACAGTGGCGGTGATGACTTTTCTTTCCCATTTCTTCCTATCCATGATATAAGCCTCTCAGAGTTTCTGTAGTGCATTTCATTAGTCTTATTAGACACTCAGGATGTGAGAGCCTCTTAGAGCTACATGGAAGTTTGGTTAGTTCTACTGCCTGAATAAAGTTTCTCGGTGTAGCTCTTGACTAGATAACTAAACTTGCACCTACTCAGAGAGAAAACATTTGATGTAGTTAAGCAAATACTACTCTTTGGCGCTGTAATTGACAGACACTGCTAAAATATAAGGAACAACTGCTTTGCTGCTTTGAAAATGAAACAGACCACGTGGTTCAGAGCGGCCATTCTTCCTCACCAGATGAGCTTCACATCGACATGTTCTGGTCACCAAGAACTGTAAGATATGTGTCAGGGCGGTGAGCACACTAAGAGGATTTACTGTCCCTGAGCATTGTCTCCATACTACACTTCAGGCCCCTGCCCCAGTGACGCTACAATGGTGCCCATAGAATCATAGAATTGTCAGGGTTGGAAGGGACCTTAAAGATCATCTAGTTCCAACCCCCCTGCCATGGGCAGGGACACCTCCCACTAGGTCAGGTTGCTCGGAGCCCCATCCAGCCTGGCCTTAAAAACTTCCAGGAATGGGGCTTCCACCACCTCTCTGGGCAACCTGTTCCAGTGACTCACCACCCTCATGGTGAAGAATTTTTTCCTAATGTCCAGACTCTCCAATTCCACCACAGCCCTGGCCCGAATGCACAGGCTGATGTCCTGGCTGGGCTGAAATGGGGCTCCTGGGTGATGGGAAGGTTTGAAGGGGAGGGAAAGAGGCTGGTTAAGGCCAGTGAGGTTTGTGGGTGCTTCCAGTTCCCTGACAACATGAACTTTCTAGCTTAAAGAGCTATGGGAAGAAAGATCTTTCGTAATTCAAAGATGTGGGACAATTGCAATTCTCTAAGTGTCCCATTACTGAACAGGATTGAGCTGTGCATGTTTCTGGTATGACCTGTTGGCTTCAGCACAACAGAATGAACTCAGCAGGTGATATTGCCATATTTTTGGAAGTGCACATGAAGAGCTCAGGAGCCTCTCAGCAGCTCCAGGGTCACAGGCCACTCATCTTGTGATAGCCAGCCACTTGTTCTTTTGCAGTCAGTGATTTTGTCAATATCCACCAGGCAATGGAGCTGCAATAAAACCAACATGTAAAAGAAATGTAAAGAACCTGAGTCATACTCTCACTGGCACTCTTTCCCAGAAGGGCTGGTGAGATTTAGGTGCAATGCTTGAAGATGCTACCTGTTGTCAGTCCCACCCTGCTAGTGGATGTTAGAAGGCGAGGCAGGAGAGGCAAATAAAACGTGTGTCAGCTCCTCAGTCTGTCTGTTCACAGCCACAGGCAGATGAAGCCAAGACCTGTGGGGTGGAGGAGGTGTGGATGCCTCCCCAGCAGAGGAGCAGGGCAGCTGGTGAGGTGGTATAATCTTAAACCACTGCTACTGACTTGGCTACAAACCACCTGTCAAGGAGTCTGTCAAATTGCACAACTTGTAATCACAGAAAGGTACAAGGATTGTTACTTCAGCCATTAAGTTAACCTAAACGACTCATGGGTCTCTTGTCTTGCTTGCCCACCTCAAAATGGGATGCCTAAGCATCTCTGACTTGGGTTGCGTGGCAGCTGTAACCATCTATAGCCATTGGCACGGCGGAGTGAGAGAAAGCTTTTTTCTACAAAATTTGCCACTGTTTGCGTTCTCTCTAACTCCCGACAGATGCTCATTTTCATGTCTTGCTTTCTCATGTCTGTTAGAGGCAGCGTGACAGGCACAGGCTCAGACACGTGCATGGCAGGGGTCCCTGCCCAGATCATCTGCAGCTGTCCCCACCATACCTAGAGCTCTCCAACAACCGGCTGAGCAGCGTCTTGTCAGGTGTTGCTCTTTGACAAAAGGCGATGAGTAATGTTCTAGAGTAAACTAAGTCAAAGGTCCCTACAAACAATGCCTTTGATGCTCATTTTCCCTTAAGATACATGTATCGTTTTGTTGTGGCTACTAATGCATGTTTGCAGTTCTCTCCATTACTGAAGTAAAAATTTGTCTTCACCGGAAAAGAGCTGTGTTCTTACCTTATGGTAACTAAGGCTTAGTAATGAATGTGAGATAAATCCCGGTAAAGACTCCAGCTTTGTCAAAGGCTGCCATCAAATGCCGTTGATATTAAGAGGTAATATGTTCTCAAGTAGCGACGAGATAGGTCCACCAAGGAGAAGCCCATGAAAAGTTGCTGTGTAGTAAGATCCACACCCCTAGTCCAGGAAACCCCTAATCTGAAAATGATTGGAAGGTTGAGAGTGCTGGGGAAAGCATCACATTTTTTTTTCCTGTTCTTATACTTTTCTTAAGACGTCCATTTACGGGTGACTGTTGAAAAAGCAATACTGAATAAGGCAGACTTTTAGTCTAACCCATAATAGTCCTTATATTTACAGCAGAAAGTGAGTGCTCAGTGAACCACGTCACTATGAATATGGCACCTGAGTAGTCTCAGGGTACAGTGTGGTCCTCCTGTTTCAAAGCAGTAGGTTATGTATATCACCAGGCTGTAGTGTTGCTCCTTTGCCCTTTTCACGCCAGAGTCTGGGTTTTCCAGTCACCCACCCCTGAGGCAGCTTCCCTTGTGCCAGTCTCCAGTCTGAGGCGAAAACAGCTGATCTTTTGGCAGAAAACCCCAGCCACAGGTTGGGATGGTGCACACAAGGAAACCCTGCCCTGGCTACAGTGGGGATAAGTACATACCTCATCAAATTTGGCTCTCTGACTGATGTCCTTTTCCAGTCCTCCAAGAATGGCCCATCAGACCTGGCAGTCTTAAGGAGGGCTGCACCATATCCCGCTACCCATAGGCAGCACAGTCAAAAGCACTTTGCAAAAACAGGCAGCTCCACTGGGCTCTCAGGTGTGTGTACTGGTACAGGGCTCAGAAAAATGAGGATGCTCCTCAGTACACCTATGCCAGGACCCGTCTCAGAGAGCTGCCCTTGCTGCTGGGAGAAGTCGCTTCTGGGGGCAAGACAAAGAGCTGATGAAGGAGGTGGCATGAGGCTGGCTTTGGAAGAACCCTTGAACCGTCCAGGGTTGGGAATTATAAATGCCTCATTATCTGCGAACCAGGAACAGAAGCATTGAGGGAGCAGCTGGATGGTCTGCTAGCGTTTCCAGAATCTGGGGGATCTTGTTTGTGAAGGAGGAACCGTAAAACCTCTGGTTATTCATAGACACTCTGTGTTCAGTGTGAGGCAAGTTGCTGTCTCAGCATCTTTGTCCATACTTTGACTAGGAGGAGAATTAGGGGAAGTTCTCCTGGGACAGAGCATCACTTTTGGTGTTCTCACAAGAAATCCCATAGTAAATACACACCAGTTCCTCATCTTCTTCTGTTTCCCACTGTCAGGCAGCTCCACACAAGAAGTTGAGCTGGGGTTGGGAAGGACAGCAGGTGGTCATGGGAGAGGGACTTCATGGGCAAGGATCTGCTGCCACAATACCCAAGCAATAAGAGATTTGTTGTGTTATGGTAGCTGAGGTCAGTCAAAAGGCCAATCAACAGGCAAGACCATAGTGATGAGATCATGTCAGACCAGTGAGCTATATGGTCAGGTACGGGAGTAGCTATAGTGTAGCTCAGGCAAGAGTCCTGTAAGGGCAAGAGCCCTGCTTAAAAGCAGTTCCTGAGATAAGGGGAGTGAGTCCTCGCCAAGGCTCCTCAGAGCTTGTTCTCAAACAGCTCTTTGATTCAAGGCCAGGCAGCTGCACTGTCAAAGCTGGCCCTGGGCCCAGGCAGCCCAAACCTCAGGAGGAGGGGGATGTGCTCAGGGTCTGGGCACCCACCTGGAGCTGAAGATATCCCTTTCTCCTGATGTTTGAGCTCCAGGCTGCCACAGAACCAGAGGGGTCATGGAGACTTACAGCACGTCCTGGACAGCTTTCCCAAATTTAAGGCAGATGGTGATCAGGATCCAGAATGCCATTCCACCCAGAGCTTCAATCCTGCCAAAGCTCCTGAGATGCTGTTTGCAAAGGAATGGGTCCACCAGCCTCTCAGGCTTTGGCCTTGGAATGCAGGTGCTCAGGATGTTGGGCCGTGCTGGGCTTTGCTGGGCTATGCCATAAACAACAAAACCCAGTGGGATCACTGTGTTGTTTTTTTCTGGTAGGAACAGCTCCGGGCAGTCTGCTCTATGACCCAGAGCCTTTGGCACAGGCAGCTGGGAGATGCACCAGTTGAAGATTATCCCTGGAGCCTAAAAAGGCCAGGAAATTCTTGTCTCAGATTATGTTGTGCCTGAAGGAGACATCAAAGGCATGCAGTTTACTGGAAAGGTCCCTGAGGACCTGGGAATAACTGTCCGCAGGATGGCTCTCTTCATTTATATTTCAAAGTGGATAATTTAATTGTCATAATTGGTAGTTTTCCTTCTTCTTTTCATTATGGATGCACAGAATGTGGTAGAAGAGACGGTGAGAGGGAAGGGAGATAACTGCAGAAGTAGTTTGCAACCAGGTAAATAATGTCAGCCTATTTGGGACACTGCAGGGGTAATAAACATCTCCTTTAAACATGCTCATCACAGGGCAGGGGGTACCACAGTCCTCACCTTCTGGAGCAGAAGTTTCCTTCTGTGTCATGGCAAAGGGGAGGGGACAGTCGATGCTCCCGAGTGACACCTAAGTGGAGCAGACCCATGTATTATAAACCAGGAGGCATGGTGCAGGTAGGCTTGTACCAGCTGTATGACCGCACATGGCTTCCCACGTGTCCCTTCTGGCCAGGAAGCCCATTAGCTGTGGCTGTGTGAGGCAGTGCCGTCGCTGCAGGGAGAACCATATTTTTGTGCGTGCCCTAGGCAAAAGGGGTCCTCACAGCCCTTGTGCAAGCTGTGGAGACTCAGGCAAGGTGGAGAGTGCCACAGTGGGTGAGGAAAAGCCTGTCTTTGGAGCCCTGGGACTCAAGGTCAGCCACCCAAAAGCCCTTGTAACTCCATTCTGCGAGAGTCATGTGCCAAGCTGAAGGCTGCAGCTGTCCATCTATGATGACGTGACCACTGCGCTCATTGGGACAACTGTCGTCAGCCACAGTGCATATTTCAGCCTGTAAGCTCTAGCAGGAAGAAGATTCACCAGCTATGAACCATCTAGCCTCGCCTTGGAGACCATGGATGAGCTTGAGTCAATTCTCTGTATTCAGACTTTATCATCATTTGCACCAGGGTGGTGGTACTGCATATTTCCATGTGTGCACGAGATGGACAATGCGGAGCTGGGTGTGCTAGCCAGGCCTGATGTTGATGAGGTTCAGCAGTGGACAGACAGTTCTGTCACAGCGCACTCCTGCCAGCTGACAGGACATGTACCCCTGGTCTGTCCTATCCAGAGGTATTGAAGCTCCTGCAAGCCAACCTGTATACCCATCTCAGGGCCACGATTGGACTGTGAAACATGAGAGAGACCTGGTTGGCTCTGGTTGGTCTCCCAAAGACAATCCAGACAGGACCTCATTTTAGTGAACATTTAAAATTTCTCTGGAGCACTGGTAGTCTGATGGGTCAGACTTTAGCTTGCGAAGTCCCCTGTGCTGACAGCCCCAAGCAATGAGAGTTTCAATGCACATCAGACAACTCTGTGTTTCAGCAGCACGAGGGAAGAGCTTGGCTTTTCTTTTGTAACCTCTGGCTTAGTGGCACTGGAGGATCACTTCTGAAGTAATCTAACTGCGTGTTTGGAGCTCTGCAGTTGGAGTGACCATCATCACCTCCAAATCATAATGTGAAACCATTCACTGCCAGCTTCTTAAACACCATAGTGCTGTGACACTGCTGTTTTGAACAAGTCCTGAGTGATATACATTAACTGACACATGTTCACGTCCATGCATGGATAGGGAAATAGTAGTTTGATCCACCACAGCCAAATGTATTTAGCTAGCACAGACGTGAGCAGCCAGCAGGTTGCCATCTATACTGGATTTGCATGGCATGTTTTTAGTAGCAGGGGGTTTACAGGGATGGCTTCAGTGTGAAGCTTCTAGAATCTTCCTTGAAGTCCAACCAAGCTGAAGCTCCAAGATGGACCAACCACTGGCCAAGGCTGAGCCCATCAGCGATGGTGGTATCACCTCTGTGATAACATATTTAAGAAAGGGGAAAAACTGCTGGGCAACAGCAGCTGGAGAGAGGAGTAAGAATATGTAAGAGGCTCTGCAGACACCAGGGTCAGTGAAGCACAACGGGGAGGATGTGCTCCAGGCACTGGAGCAAAGATTCACCTGCAGCCTATGGTAAAGATCATGGTGAGGCTGGCTGTCCCCCTATAGCCCATGAATGTTAATGATGGAACAGATACTCATCTGCAGTCCGTGGAGGACTCCATGCTGGAGCAGGCTACTGGCAGGACTTGCGACCTCATAGGGGACCTACGCTGGAGCAGTCTGTTCCTGAAGGACTATACCCCCCTGGGAAGGACTCATGCTGGAGCAGTTCATGAAGAACTGGAGCCTGTGGGAAGGACTCATTTTGAAGAAGTTTGTGGAGGACTGTCCCCTGTGGGAGGGACCCTACATTGGAGCAAGGGAAGAGTGTGAGGAGGAAGGAGAAGTAGAGACAACATGTGATGAACTGACTACAACCCCCATTTCCCACCCTGTCCCCTGGTGCCGCTGGATGGGGGAGAGTAGAGAAAATCCAGAGTAAAGTTGAGTCTGGGAAGAAGGAAGGGTTGGGGGGAAGATATTGTAGGATTTGGTTTTTTTTCTCATTATCCTACTCTGATTGGATTGGCAATAGATTAAATTAATTTTCCTGAGTTGAATTTATTTTGCCTGTGATGGTAATTGGTGAGTGGTCACCCTGTCCTTATCTCAACCCATGAGCCTTTTGTCATATTCTTCTCACTCTGTCCACCTGAGGATGGGAGTGACAGAGTGGCTTTGGTGCTCACCTGGCACACCATCAGAAAGAAGGATGACCTATTTTAGATTTGGGCACATGTTAGCAATGCACTTTTTCACCTAAACACAGTTGCTGAGAGCTGCAGGACTTACACCTGCACTGCAGAAAATAGGCATTTTTTTAACAGAAGTATCTCAACGTGGAATTGCAGCGACACCAAAGTATCTTTAGTGCTCACATTAAAGGTTAAAGGTTAAAGGTTACCTGAAGCCTTCACTTAGATTTGGTCTGATTTCACTAACTCAGATTAAGAACTTTTTGTGCAAGCAAAGACAATTTAATGCAAATAATGATGACAGAAAAGGTAAAGACTTACTAAGGTGCGTCTTGGGGGGGCTTCTGGTTCCTGCCCCTCCCCTCGGTCCCAGCAACAAAATGTGCATTTCCACTCTGTCTGCGTATTGTACCTCCCCGCACCCATCCAGAGCAGGCTGTCTTCATTCCTGGTTAATGCAGCTCTGATTACTGCATCCTTAGAAAGGCGGATTTTCTTTCGTGTTCTAATATCCAGGTATTAACCTGTCCTGACATCGCTTCCTTTGCCAGAGCAGATAGCACAGCCTGAGATCGCTTTGCTGCAGAGATTACACAGAAGTAGAGGCAGATTCCAGTAACTTCTCTTCTGCAAAACAAGTTTTAGTTTCTACGCCGGTATAAGTTTTATATATTTATTTTACATGTATATATCTGTAAACTGGCTTGTCTTGGTGCAGAGATAAGAAAGGCACAGATGCGGCGCTATGTGAATCTGGAACAAGAGACACTTCCCTTGGTGTGCCTTGATGGAAGAAAATTCAAGTGTAGTTATGCTTCTGGTACCAACATAAACCCACTGCAGTTGGCTACCACCAGCATCTCCTGCTCGTTTGAGGAGATGTTCTGCATATCCAAACCCTGCAAATCATTGTGATATGAACAACAGCATTCTTCTTGTTTCAGCAACTTCAATTTGTAAGAAGTCACCAAAGCGGCGAGTCCCCGTTCTTACACATCGAAGACAGTTTCACATGATTATTGGCAGAAGTGGCAATTTTATTTTAAAACCTTCTGTGATCTGATCTCAGGATCTATTTGGATCTTCAGTCCCCATGGCAATAGCTTCTCAAATCCTGAAAATAACAATGTGCGCAGCTATTTTGCCTGAATAAACCAGACGCCACATATGCATAAGGCTAAGCACATGGGTGCAGGCTTGCAGGGAGAGGGGTTTGCTTCGGTCATGCAAGTCAATAGCAGTTTTCCAAGGGCACGTAGGGATCTGTTCTGCTTAGTCAGATGTGGCAAGTGGGGGAGTGCTATTTTTATGTGGCCACTTTTTAAAGCATGCCTGCATTCAGTTTTTTGAATGTCTTTCTAATGATGCCTGATGTGGTTCATGTGAACAGGGAACCCAATAGGCATCGCCTTTCCCAGCAAAATACCACTGAAATGGTGGCACGGAAGAGGAGAGGCAGGAAAACGGATTCTAATTTTGTTTTCTATATTCATGTGTTCCCCCTTCGAACTGGAGCTGTTAATCAAAATGCGAAGCCTTGTGAGTTGTTGTGGTTAAGAAAAGGAATTTGTTTTCATCTTTGATGCTGCCTTAAATGTTTGAAGATAATGTACAATGAAGGAAGAATCAACTGTACAGACAATTTCTTTGCTCACAGCTCTCTGCCTTTCTGATGGACCTTGATTTGGTCCTGTGAGGGTACTCTAGCAGGGCTGTGCTTGGATGGACCTCTTCCTGCAGGCCACCAGCTATCACATGCATCTTGTCTCCTGGTTGCCCAGCTCTGTGTCAGTGGATGCCTGCCCCCCATGACATCCCAACACAGGAATGCCAGGGGCTAATGGGCACCAGGTCCCACAGGAAGATCGGCACCGCTTGCCATCAGTGCCCACCTGCTAGCTGGCGCTCAGCTGCACACAGCCTCCCCCGGGTTGTTGTGTGGAGGATGTTGAGATAGCTGGACCTGCACAATGATTTATTCTTGGAGTCTGTAGCTGGTGGCATGCATTGGCTCCAGAGGTAATAACTGCTTTTGAGGAAAGATAAAATAATATAAGGACAGAAACAGAAGGGAAAGGAAAACTCACCCCCATGGCCAGCTGGGAGGAGAAGGAACATGTG
>VWZK01012968.1:44182-77090 GCA_013396935.1 Baryphthengus martii | reverse complement strand
GGGGAAGGGAGAGGAGAGGGAAGAGGGAACTGACAAGGAGCTTTTTCCTACTTCACTGCTTGTCTCTAGCTGCAGTGGATTGAAAGTGCAACCTCAAACAGCAGGACTGTTGGCAGTGCTCTATCTAAGCCAAAGCATGATGATGACAACATAACATGAATAAAAAATTTGAGTGTGGAGTAATTGAGAGGGGAGGGAGTTTTTTGTAGGCATTTGCTTGCAGATAGTTTTATGATGATTCAACACAGTTGATGTAAAATCTAGCTGAGTTGAACTGAGTGTCAGCCAGCCTGATGTGGCTGCTTTAGCTCAGCTGAAATTGATATTTTATACCAATTTATTTAGGTGAGAAGGGTGCTGCCTTTTGTGGCAGCATCCCCCCTGCCAGCCCAGCTATGAGGGCTCATTCTGCTCCCTGAGGGCCCCTGCCACGAGCCAGTACGGGCAGTTGTCAGGCTACTGGTGAATCAGGTCAGAGAACTGATCCAGGGGGAAAAGAGAAAAAGTGAGAAAGAGTTGGTTTTTTTTCTTTTCCCAGGCTGTTTTTCTTACCCTTAGCCAGCTACTAAGCAAGAGACCACCAGGGCCTCCCAGAAGCCCTCTGGCAAACCTTTAGCAACTCAACTCAGTATTTCCCCTGCTGCCAAGGTAAATACAAGCAGGGAGGAAAAACAACAGCGGTAAACCCCAAATCCTGCAAGACTTCTTCACCCACTTTGAAAAACGATAGCAACGGGGCCCTCCATTTGGAGGGACTCCTGGGTGGGTCCCCTTCAGAGAGCCTCTTGGGAGACCCACACACTCTTGCTTGCCTCTTGGCAAGAGTGCTGCTCACTGTATGAAATATTGAGCTGCCATCCCCCCTCTGCTCTGCACATCACCACGTCCTTTGTCAGCACTCAGCAAGCTGGTATTAAAAACAGAGATCAAGGAGAAGAGAAACTGAAAACCGCCCTTCTGGCTACGGGGTATTTCTTCCCTGGCAGAAAACTAGCACCGGCTCTGCCAAAATTCTCACCAGATTTCTGTCCTTCCAGGTACTAAGAGTTCAGATAATTATGTCAGATTTTAAAATTTTTTTCTTAGGTGTTGTGTAGAGCATACTTGGTGAATCCCTGGCATTGCTCCGTCAGTGTAAAAAGAATAGGGCTTCCTTATATCTGAAAAGATAACAGTGCTCCAGGCTACAAAGATAACTGTGCTTTTTAATGTAAGCTTACAGCCGTGACAGCAGTGCAGGGGTTCTTTCTGCTACAAATATGCTCAACCTGCATTGACTGATGGCTGTTGTATCTGAAACCTCATAGGTTTCTATGGGGAAAGTGCCAGAATAAACGTCTCTGCTTACTACAGAGGCTCAGAAGACTGAGATGCAGTTAGATGTAAATACCTGGTTTGATAGCTAGTGTGTTTGGGGTTTTGTCTGGAGTCTTGCTAGGTGCTGGTTCTGGTTTGCTAATAATTACAGTTAACGTTTTTTAGTGGTATCAAGCACTGGGAATATACACTGGGATCCTAAATATGGAGGGGAAAGCCTTGCAAATTATGAGGAGGGAAGAAGCCCACTCACTGTTCACGTTCCCTTTACATTTAACTTTTACATTTAGCGGTTAATGCAGAAATGATAAGATTTCTGTGCAGATCATTAGAAACCCACAGTGGCAGGGAGAGAGTGAAATACGAATGCATTTTGTAAATCTAGTAGAAATGCAATTCAGGAAGATGAATGTACCTATTAAAACTTCACGTCTTAGATATATTTGACAAATATACACATGTTATTTGGAGCTGCAGTTTTTTGAAGTTACTTATAGCATTAAAATAGCAATAAATCCCTCATAGTGAGTATTATTTAGCATCTATGTTTCAGTTCATTCCCCAAAAGGATTCCAAGAAGCGAAACAGTGATTTAGAGGGCAGATGCCTTTCATCAACTCTCCTTAATTGCTGTGCAGGTTGCATTTCTGGCAGATCAGCAGGAAACCTCTGCAAAGACCAGTCATAGTGATGAAAGATGCCATAGTGATGGGCATGAGAAACACCAGCAGCAATCTGGATAACAGTCACAAGCATAGGTCTGAACCTATCTAGTAGACCAGTGACTTCTCAAGGTGCCAGCCCTGTACATGGCTCAAGGAACTGGCTTTTTAACCCAGTTGTGAGAAGCCAAAAAATGGGGAAAGGACCTAGGACAAATGCTTGCTGCTAATGAAGCATGGGCCACAAGTCACATTGCCCTAGCCTGGCTGTCACCTTTCCCCTCCTACATACCCTTCAAAATAATGGGTAACACTGTGTCAATCCCTTTCTGAATGCTGTCTCATGAGTTTTAACTACAGTTTGACTCTGAAGGCAGTGTCTGCTTTGCTTCATGATCTACTCTGCGCCCAACACCATGGATGTTTCCCTCTCACCTACACACTCACCTGTGGTATTTCGCTTGAGGCCATCAGCAGAGCTCATGCCTCGGTCTTACAAATTTCTTCTTGAGCAGCAGAGAGCCAACACAAGGAGAGCAAAGAACCCAATTAAGGCTCAAGTAATTCATTTTCCAAGCATCATCTTTCATCTTTAGATTTAGCAGGCACAGGTCCTGTAAAGGGCACTGGGAGCAGGTTTTGTTGCACTTGATGAGTTTGGCTGACACAGGTATTTTTTTGGACCACTCTGATGGGCCCCCAGAGTAGGTTTTCTCAGGAAACATGGGAATGGCTTTGTCACTGCAGGACTGTTGCTTTTGCTTTGCTTTCCCTTCCTTTCTCTGACCTGTCGCTGAAATGATGGGGTAAGAAACCATGTGCAATGGCATAAAAATGCCTTATCTCAACTCAGCTTGTCCAAATCAGAAGTAGATTTAAGCCATATCGCAAGAGCATCACCTCTGCTGTTGCCATTGATTTAAAGTGGGGAGAAAGTAGGAAGATTAAAGATTAAACTGTCTCCTCTAGCCACCACATACCAGCCTGCATGAGCAATGAGCGTGGGTGGTACAGGTTGTACCCATCACCTTCAGCCTCATCACCTGGCACATGTTCTGGGGCCAAAGACTTCTTAAATATCCTTGACCCAGCAGAAAAGCACACACAAACGATGAAATTATTGGCCATGAATCACGTATTCATTATTTTAAAGAGAAGACATGGTCCTTGGAAATTGCTGAGGGATGCGAGTCACCCTCTTAAAAATCATTCACAGCTCCCGGAGCGACGCGGGATGAAAAGGTTAAATGAGCAGCAACACTTGTTGAATTAAACACCGAAGCGGTTTCGCAACAGTGCGACTGTTTCAGTGCACCCGGTGTCTCCCAGTGATGGACACGGCAAACCTGCTGACAGCGTTGGATTTTAGGTGAGCTTACAAGGAAAACCGCTGAAGCATGGGGCTTGTTTATGGTGCGCAGCAAGCATCAGTGTGCTTGGAAAAGAAAGCGTGGAAAAGCTACTTAGTTTTTGTGCCTCTTCAGGGTAACAAAAAATGAAGTTATACAAAAATCACACAGTCTTACCACATTTCCATAACTATATTCTATCTCTTATCTTTGGTAAGCTAAGAACTTGCAGCTTATCCAAGAGAAAAGGACTTTCTCCAGCTTTGCCATGAATTAACATCCTTCCTCAGAAGCTATCCTAAAAAGGATTACCTCCTCAGAAGTTTTCTCCCAGTGAATGCTCCAGCTGTGCAGGTCTCCAGACAGGACATGGACCACAACGTCCATCCCAGGACTCCAGCAAAGCCACCCCACCATGGGAAAGGGGGCCATGGCCAGGCTGTAGCTTTGCATGTACATATTTGTCAGCCGCTCGGATAAACCTATGAGCTCAGACTTGTGTAATGTGTTTCCTTGATGGATCATCCTATAACATCACCAAGGGATCCTGAGGCAACCTGACACCTGTAATCAGCTGGAGGAGCAGATATTGCATTGGAAGACAACTTGGCGGGAGACGGCAAGGTATTTTATTTCCCCCACATTTTTCTTCTCTGCCTGGTCACAGAAGGTTATTTGGCAATTGTTTAAACTGGCTGGAGAGCAATTGATATTCTTTTGAATAAACTTGAGTTGAAGTGAAAGGAAACTGGATGATCTTAAGGCTGTGGGGTAGAAGAGAGGAGGAGAGGGCAGGGCTGTATAAAATTGAGCTCTATCTGAGAAAGTCACAGGGATTTAACTGCTTACATCCCTGTTAGGCTTGTGCTGAAGAAGGCGAATCTGGTTTAAACTGGAAGATGGTCTGTAGCCTCTGCCATCGCAGAGAGCCTGGAGCAGCTACTGCCCAGTTGATGCTTACAGGAGTCACCCAATGCTCAGTGGGGTGGCAGCTACCACCCTGCATTGCCTTGCTTGTTTCCATGGCTAGTCTACCCATCCCCTCTGTTCACAGTTATTTGGAAGCAACAGAGCATTGTCCCAGAGCTGGGCACCTCCACCCCAAGGATTTACAGTGCTGTCTGCCTCCTCCAGCATGCCGGGGATGAGGGCCAACCCTCTAAGGCAGCCAGTTTGGGGCCAGAATGGTGGTCTGGGTTGTGTCATATTGGCTGCATGGTGTCCCGTCACCAAAGGGCGCTGCTGTGGCCTACTGCAAAGCGAAATGATGGCCAAAGCTCTGGCCCCACAGGAAAACATGGATACCCTGGGCTGATGTGCTGGGACATACACGGTTACAAGACGCTGTGTTGGTTGAGCTCTGACGGGTTTGTGCAGGTATAAGGAGCATCGCTGCGTTGTGTAGGGCTGTGGATTTCATGTCAAGAGCCAGCCGGCCCCGAGCAAGATGCTGGGATGTGGAGCAAGAAATGAATCCCTTGTGGGAACTGGGATTGCACAAGTAATTCAGGAAACTGAAAGCTGAACTCAGGTGGCATCAGTTGTGCTGACACCGTAGTCAGCCCTCGCTATAGCAAAGCCACATCGCAGTGCTCAGTTTAGCTGAGGAAGAAAAATCTCTTTGAGCCTGGATAAGCTAACATCAATCATTCAGTACTGGCGTGTTGGAATTAAAGACTGTTTGCTATTTTATTTTAAATATTTGAAAATAACTAGCTAGGAAGTTATTTGTATCTTTTTTTTACATTCTAATTGCAGGAACACAATACTTCTGCATTGATGGATTTGTAATTTAGTCTGTTAGTTAATTCTTTCTCAATATTAACATTCCAAGAAGCAAAATGAATACCAAGACAAAAAGCAAAAAGGCTGAGTGAAGAATATTTACACTGTCATTTGCCATATGGTAGACTTCGCATAACCATCACCATCCTTATTATTATGCATATTATGATTCATCATTAGCTCTGCAATGTCCATCTTCAGAAATGCACTGAGCTTATTTCTTGGGTTTCCCTTCCACAGTTGGTATATCCTGGGGAGTTAATTGCTTGAAATTCTGTTATAGACGATGCATAAACATTTCAGAAAATATGGAAATGAACTTCAAAAATCACAAGGGATAAAGATGAGAAAATGAAAGGTGGGCAAATCAACATTCAGTGGAGATAAGACACTTTTGTTTGTTAGTATTTTATTGTGGCTTTCATCTTCTGGAGGGAGTACAGACCTAAGACATCCTTGTTAGTATGTCTGCATGCTTCAGAAAACAGAAATTGCAAAACACTGCTATTTTGGTTCCTACGTTTTTCTCTCTTGCTCTCTATTTAGAGATTTCATCTGCCTCTATTAACTATAAAAGCCTTTGCATGGGAAGGCTGGGTTAGCACAGCTGGCTGTGCTCTCAAGGCTCAAACTGAAGGTAAAACCCCTCCTTAGATACCTGAGTTTATTTCTGAGTCTCATGACTCGGGATTTTTGCTGATTTAACACAGGTGAGCGTATCTGCCCAGCTGCCGTGCCCCACACAATCCCAGGTTTCTTTGGGGTCCTGTAGCACCCAGTGGTTGTTTTGCAATAGAAGGTACCTTTTGGGGTACACCACACCAAGGTCCTGCTCCAAAGGAGGATTTAGCGACTGTGGTTAGCTCAGCCCACAGCTCCCAAGCCTAAACCTGGAGCTGTGAACCTCAAAGTCCTGCCCAAGCTGCTGCTGAAGCTTGGAGTGGGTTCAGACTTGGGGACACGACATCGACGCACCTCATGCTTAGAAAGCAGAAGCAGCAGGAGCTAGAGACCTGCAACCCAGCCCAGACCCTGGAGGGCCTGGGGTACAGAGACCTGCTTTGGGTGACGGTTCATTGTGCTGAGTGCAGCTCATTGTCCCACTGGACACGGTCTTCTTCCTGTCTTGGTCAGATGTGGGCTAACATAAGGTTACCCTGACCTGTGGAGGGACGGTTTCAGGCACCAGCAAGTGGGGTGAAGTGAGAAAGCACCTTCTACCCTCACATAAGAGATGTGATCTAAAGCAAAGCCCTGGGCCTGCACTTGCTAAAGGTCTTCCTGCTCATTGTGTCAAAGCTCCTCCAAGACCCCCTCTCTCTTCCCATTTGTGGTTTGTGAACCACAGGCATTTGCATCTCAGCACAGGCTCCGCTTCTCGGACATGTGGTAAAAGGTTAGTCTGAAAAACGCCTTATGTGAGCTAAAACCAGTTACTCAAGTATATTTTATAGCCATAATATATCTCTAGAAATGTAAATATATGAACATAGTATAGAAGTAGAGATTCATGCTTGTTATTATTTAGTATCGATATATGCTTCGTATATAAATGTTCTACATGTATATGTAGAGATTTATATAATTCTTTTTTTTATACATATAGACACATTATATATGAAGTATGTATTTATTTATGTTACATTTTGGGTTTTCTGTACCTAGGGGTGCACTTTCCTTTCAATCGTGGGTGGAGAGGCTTTGATGCTGTGAAGAGTGCATCTCTGAAGCACAGTGTGCAGAAAGACAAAACACAACCCAGCTCCAATCAGTTTATTCCACCCTGAGGGATGCTCCAAATTCCTCCTGAAAACGTCGTTTTGAGGTTTCAGTAGGAGAGATGCAGAGGTTCTGTGGAAGATGATGCGGTCACCTTTCTGCAGGAGGGAAGAGTGGTTTTGCAGCATGTTCCTGGCAGAAGGAGAGAGGTGAGCAGTGGCGAGTCTATGTGTGTCCATGCGGTGGGGTGGCCCGGCACTGGATGTGCTCGGCCCGTACTGGGAGGCGCAGACATTCATGGAAGAGGAGAAAGGGAAGATGCCGAGGGAGACTTAAGCATGCTGGAGCTTGGGCAGGGATGGGATTCCTGGTGCTGCAACTCACCTACCACAGGGTGCTGTGAGTGTGGTAGGCAGAGGTGCCACAGGGAAGGTTGCCATGCAAGGTTTGGGGCTTCTTGGAGATGACCAGGCTGCTCCCTCTGACATCTGGGAAGTCAGGTCAGTGCTCCTGAAACAACAAAAAGATGTTAGTTTTGTTCTGAATTAGAACAGATGGAGAAAAAAAAAAAAAGTAAAATGTGGAAATATTTGCTACAAGCCCTATCTTTTCTCAAAGGAGATGGGGAATCTCCCCAAAGTGATTCCTTCCCTATGGGAAGCATGAGGTGGTGGTGCCTGTGCAAAGGGCAATCTCTGCCCTCAGCAGCGCATCCCCGTCCCGCTCAACTGCACACCCCTTGCGGGAGCTGCCTGGGCAGAACGCAGCCGGGAGCAGCCAGATCTGGCTCCAAAGAGCTGGGCTACTGTTAGCAGAGTGAAACCATCTGGCTGGGATGGAGGCAGAGAGCTCGTGGCTGCTGAGCCACTTGTGAGGTTCCCATCACAGAAACTTGCCTGTGCAGAGCTGTTTAGGGGGGCCCTGCCATGCTTGGAGGGAAAGGGCAATTATCTCCCCTGTCAGTGCGTACTCAGATGTATGTCTATCCCCGCACCTTCCCCTAAACAACCATTCAGGACAGAATTTGCAAAGCTGAAGAGATTTTCTGCAATTAGGGGAGAAGACATCTCTCAGCTAACGTGAGAAAAAAGGCCGAATGAAACCGTGCATTGTGAACGCGCTTCGGCTTAGTCACTAGGGAGGGTAATAAACAAGGCAGACTTGGTTGGGATAAAAAAAGCGTCGAGTATGGTGAGATTATGAAACAATAGGTACTGATAGAGAGGCAGCCCAGAGCCAGCCGCAGAGCAGAAGCTTTACTGAATGCCTGGGTTTGAATGAATCCTAATGATAATCACGGGCTACATGGCAATTCGTTTAAATAACATGCCTCCTGCTTCCTCCCAGCCTGGCAGAACGAGTCCGTACATGTTAATTGCTTCATTTCGAAGGGAAAGCTCCTCTCTGTGCAGCAATATTATATAGTTAATTTTTGCTGTTTATTTACTCTGCCCTCTGTTAAGCCTTTTGCTGTCTATAAAAGGCATCTGCTGCTATCGTTTTGCTTTTCGAACAAAGGTGTTTGCATCTAAGCTCTGGAGCTGTTATGGGGAATTTTACAAGGAAAAATGGAAAGGACTGATTACTAGCCCGGTATGAGACAGATTTCAGGAGGGAAGAGGAGTTGGTGAGCCAACCTACATGTCTGAGGTAAGAACTCCAACATCGCAACTCCTCTGAACTTTGCGAAGGGTTGAGGCAGGCTGCAACACGACCCTCTCAAGTATCCCACTCCTTTCCAGGTGTAAAAACTGGTGTGAAGACTCAAAGCACACCCAAGAATCTATCACTTAAGGTTAACATGGAGTGCGTTTGCTGGGCATGCACACTGGAGAGGTTGGCATGCTTCAAATAGATTTATCAGAGAGTGATCATCAATAATAATAATAATAATAATAATAATAATAATAATAATAATAATATTAAACCAAGGTTTTAGCAAGATTTCTCACTGATTACATGCCATTTTGTTGCTGAAGCAGAACTGTGCTCCCCCATGCAGCTGCTCTACCGTAATATTGGTGGAAGCAGAAACAGCTTTCTGGGCATCTGTAGCCAGACTTCTTGGTGCTGCTGCTAGACTTAAATCCTGGATCTCCTCTTCTCTCACTGCTCCCGTTCAGTTCCCGCACTCCCTGAGAGCCTTTCTCAAAGAGTAATTAAGCCATTATTGCTGCAAATTTTTTGTCATGTCTTTAACAGCCAAAAAAGGAACAGGGAATTCAATCCCAGCTGCTTTTGGGCACGGTAGTTTATAGGTGCAAATTAGCACCCGCTAAGTTGTATTTCCTCTCATGTGGCCTTTGTTCCAGTCTGACTGAGAGTCCGTCCTCTCCTGTGGACTGCTACATTAGCTTATTTCATTTGCAGAGGTTTTTAAAAAGGTTTTTATGGGGCTCATCTCAAAAAGTGGCTGTGAAGGTCACCCTGTTCCAAAACAGCCTATTCCCCAGAACACTCGATACTCAAACTTATCCCTTAATTTGGATATTTCACCTTCCACCAAAGCTTGCTGATTAAAAACGCAGCTACCACACTGTGGGATATTTATGAAGGGGTTACGATGATTAGAAAAAATCATTGGAAGATACTGGAAAAAATCAGGGATACTTCTTGCAGATGAAAATAGTGTTGCTAGTAGCTGTTTTCCCAGGTCTTACGACCTATCTGAAAGCAGACGGGATGACTATTTGTTGCCCACAATTTAAAAAAAAAAAAGTTTTTCTTCTTCATTAACATCATTAACAGCATTAGAAATCAAATTTAAACAGTGACATATTCAGATGGTACCATGGATCTATAAGCAATACCCTTTTTAACTATTAAATATTATTTAGAATAATGCCTTTATGCATGGTTGGGCATTTTGCTATGGCCCCACAAGGCAATGCAGTGGAGGGAGGTGTGCATGGCCAGTTACACAACTTGGCCACTGCAACCTCATGTAGTAGCAAAGTACTGAAGAAGGAGGAAGACCCTGCTCACTGCTGTCACTCACCATCCCTTTGTGAAGCTTGCAGGAGGACTCATACTTTCAGCCAACTCCCAATCTGGCCTCTGCTTACACCACAGGAGAAAGACTCAGTGTCATTGTACAGGCAATTCCTGAGGAGGGGAAAAGGACCGTTCCCTCTGTTGGGTCCAGAAGCTCACTACCAAGATTAGCTCCTTCCTGGCTACAGGACTGACGGTGCTTCACGGAGCAGGATCCTCCCTTATCCTGCTCAACCGATGTTCAGACTATACTGAAAAAAACTTCTAATCAGTTTTGGTTCTAACAAGCTTTTTGCTACAACTGATGAATGTCTTTAAAAGGATGTAATTGCAGCTACGTTTAAGACCCTCTTTTTTTTTGCATCGTTTTTGGTTTGTTTTCACTTACACATTGAAAAAAACCAGTTACTCGTCAGTGAAGGAGAGGTGGTTTTACATGGCTTACAAGACAGATGGATGCATTATGTGTCCTCCGACAGCCGCTCTGCAAATCTCCATGGCGAGTGGTTTACCCCTGCTCCTTTTCGAGATGCGAGATGTGGCCATAGAGCCAGGCTTCTCGGAACTGGAATTAGAAACATTTTACTTTCTCAATAGATTGAAAAGCAAAATGCTTTCAATTGTAAGACCTCGCTCCCTCCAAACGCATTAGAAAAGGAATTACTAAAAATAACAAAAGCTATCTCTGCCATGGATTGACAGCCTAGAATTAGTCTGAAACATGCGGCTCTGCGAAACAGTTCCCAGATTGTACTGCAGCTCCTGACAGACACTCAGGCCCCGTCCAAATACAAAAGTTGATTCGCTTTCATTCTTCTAGTACTGTATAGTCCCCACGCCTCTTTCTCTCTTCGCCAAGCGTGGAAGCAGATATTCTAGCCAATAAATATTAGTACTGTAACTTATGTCCGTGGAAAAGGGGGGAAATGTATTATGCCAAAGTGCCTGGTCATGCCACCCTGAATTACACCTTTGCAAGTGTTTCAGAGGAAAACTCCACCCCTCTCCCAAACCCTGTAACCTTTTTCTTGAGCAACAGAAAAGCGGCGCACAGACTGGACTTTGGGCTCCTGTCTAGGAAAATAAAAAGACATTTTTTTCTTTCCTCGTTCCCCTCAGAGCCAACATAACTGCTGATCAGACTTTTTCCCCAGTGTTACATAGCTGGATCTGTTCCATGGGCTGGATAGTTTGTCAGATGTTATGTTATGTTGTGCCAGCACGAGATAAAGGAAGAGCATGGACATCTTTATTGGTGTCATTGTAGACTTCTGGGTGAATTGTGTGAATGTTTCTAGAGTCTTTCCAAAGACCCTGAAATTACTGCACAAAAGTGCTATATGTCCTTGCCTGTTTTCCAGGAATGGGGGTTGAAACAGTTGTTCCCTCTGCTACTACTAAATACCTTTTTCCAGAGACTCCCCTGGGAGTGGGCTGCAGACTGAGTGATGCTTTCTGGCAAGCTGCATGGATCATAGTTGACCGCTACTGCTTTGAGGTAGAAATGCTGTGGTGATGCTGCTCCCATGCTGCCTGCACTATCTGTCTGTCTATCTATCTATCTATCTATCTATCTATCTATCTATCTATCTATCTATCTATCTATCTATCTATCTATCTATCTATCCATCCATCCATCCTTTGGCTCTGCAGTCACAGCTTTTGACCAGGATATGGGTAAACAGGTTCTTCCACAGCTTGCAGAGTTTCAAACCACCAGCCTCCAGTACAATCCATTAACAAGCAAGCTCCTTCTCTAGGCGAGGGGGTCACTTTGCATCTCAGGTCTTGTGCTGAGACTTGTTTTGTGGTTTGCACTACACAAGCCATGGATAACTACAGGGTGTTCTGGAAAGTATCACCACGTTCCCACTGTTTGCTGTGGTCTTCCCTACAAATCCACTTTTGACCACTGTGCTTATGGCTCCCATTGGGAACAAGTGTTGGAGGCTGCACAGAGGGCTGCATAGACTTTCAGCTTCACCCAATATGGACATTTTATTTTTTAAAAAAATATCTTCTTCACAGCACTTGAAAGAACATGGGGCAGCTACTGGTTGTTAAAAGGACAGCTGGAGCACTCAGAATGCCAAGTCACCTCCAGGTATCACGTCCCAAGTGAGAACCACCTGTGCTCTGGAGAAAGGTATGATAAGCATATGCCAGATCCTGTCCCACCAACAGCCTGGTAGAAGGGTTTTATATAATTTGCACGCTGCCATCAATGTAAATAAGCCAAGGAGTGTGTTTTAACTTTTGCAGGTGATTTAACACTGCAGGCAAAAGGCAAGTCAACAAATATGTGTTACCCCTAGCCAGGGGAGAAGCACCTCCTGACACCCCACGTGCCTTTCCCAAGTTCTCCAACTCGGAACAGGGAAGAGGCAGTCTTGCTGCCAGTTGTTTGCTACTGGCTCTAGCTGGCATCAGCCAACCATTGCCTCATGGCACCATCCAGGTTTATTATGCAATTAATGCTGGTTTGCAATGCATTTTAGGCAATTTTCAAGTTAATTTTTAGTGCCTGAACATCGTGTTGTGCAGAGAACTTTTCTCAGGACTTTGTACGTTGCTGCAATATAGGTTTTGGTAACAGATAGGGAGAGAGCACAGATAAAGGTTACTGATAAAAGGCACCTTTTTCCAATTCATACAGACTGAAAATAAAAAGCCTTGCTAAAGTTCCTCTGATTAAAATGACAACAAAAGGCCTTGATGAGGCATACTGAACAGAAAAAGTGTGAAGAATTTTTATTGATTACTGATTTACGCTGTTGTCTAAATGCACTTTTCATGGGATCAGAATATACTATGTGCTTTGTAACGCAGCCATGGCGTGCCTGGATTCGTGGGACCATGTTTTCAGAGCCAGCTGTCCTCTTTTAACCTGATGTGACTGGGAATACAGGTATGGCACAAGAAAAGGAAGCCCACAATGGGCAGGAGGCTAACTGACTGGGAGGCCAGCTGTGCCTGGGTAAGGGTTTTGTCTTCAGCCTTCTTGCAGGACAGCTTTGACTTCTCCTGCTTGTTCTTCTCTAGGTGTCATCTGGCTTGAAGCTGTACTCAGTCATTGCAATGGTGGCCTCTTTGTGTAAGGTTAAAGCATTTTGCCGAGAAATGAGGACTTGTGCTTACTTCTCGCCTCAAAGCATAAGGAAACCAGGACCAGGTGAAAGACCCTTGACTAGCGATTAGCATCGAACTAACTAGGAAAATGTGTTAGATATATTTTCTGGAACACATGGACAAAAAGAAGTGGAGCCTGGCTGCAGGCCAGCACAATTCTATACGACGACAAGATCATGCAGACCAAGAGAAGAACCGGGCAGCGATTGCTGCAGCATACCTTACTCTAGTGCAAAATAACTCCAGGCTCTAGAAGTCCAAGCCACCAAGTAATTCACCAGTCTGGCTAACACCAGCAGCTGCAGTTCCTTCTACGTCATTGCAATGGGGTTTTCATTGGTATAAATCATGAACGTCGCTACATTCAGAGACAGGAAAATCAGGAAGGAAGAGAAACAAAGGGCAGAAACAGAGATGGCCCTAAAAGGGAACTTACTTTCTTACAGAGCAATCCTGAAAGCAACAATAAGGTACTAAACAATAAAGCACAGCTAAGCAGTTCATTGCTGCACAAGGTCACAGTCTACCTTCCCCCACAACCGCCCTCAGTGGGAGGTTCATTGTGGAGCGACGGATGCAGAGCCGAATTGACAGCTGAACCTGGGGGATCTGGCCATTTCCCCAGGATGGATCTGACATCCCCGGCTCTTAGGATGAAGACAAAGGGTAAGGGAACAGAAATATTATGATTGTCATTCTACAGAAAACGAATAGCCGCGATGTTAAGGCTCTGCACAACAGGGCAGCTTTATCAGCACTGGAATAGCAGCGTGCTATCCTGCAAAGCACGTCTAGCCAGGACAGAGCTATTTCAGTAAAACTGGATTTATTTATTTTTTTTTTATAGCAGAATAACACCCTCCTGAATGCAGTGAGCAGTGATGCAGCTACAAGCGATGCTTTTGACAGTTTAACACTCACTAGCCCAGAAGCTCCTTCCCACTTGCATGGCTGTGTGAACTGGGGATATCGGTCCTTTCCACTCATCACTGATGGAGCTAGATTAGTTCTGATTCAGACTTTCTGTGTGACCTGGGACAAAATATTCAGGGTAGAGGCTCTAACAGGGTCCTGCTGGAATGGGAGAGGTGTGTTTTCCCACCAGTTACAGTCACTGTGACTCTTCCCTTCCCACCCTCCTGGGATGACAGCAGCAGCTGCAAATGCAGCAAGAGGATTTTGGTTTTGCTCTCAAGTGTTTGGTCCAGCTCTGACTCCTTTCCCTGGAGCCCAAACTTTCAATGGGCTGATGCTGCTGAGAAGCCTCCAGGCAGCTTGGTTTGCTTCCTTACTGCAACCAGAATGGCTCTGCAAGGAAAAGCTCCAGCAGTAAGTGGAGAAAAGGAAAAAAAGGCCATCTGTCACTACTGCTCACTGTGTTTGAGGAGATCATTCAAGCAGCATCAGCAGAGCTCTTTTGCTGTGTGACATTCATCTCCCGCAGGGGGTCTAGCAGGCAGGATTATGTTGACCATCGTTTTTTAAGTAGAGACAAAGTTTCCCAGAATTTGGCAATTGTCAGCCTGTGGCAAATAAATGGCTGGCATTATCACTTGTTGTAATGCCAGTGGGAACAGGCCTTTAGAGCAGATGAAGAAAAGATGATGAATTAGATAAGAAGGCTATAAGCACCCCAATCCTCTCTTAAAGAAATCTCTGGCAAAATACAGACTCTTAAGATAATTATATGGCCCTCCCTTTACTGTAAAGTCTGAAGGTGTGTTCACACCCCCTACTCAGGGAGCTTAATTTAGGAGCTATAACTACTACATTCAAATTAGTCATAAGTGATTCAGACTGCTCAGACTCGATTCCTCAGACAATGGAGAGATGGAGTTGTGACAGGCATTAGGGTACAAACAGTCTGAACACGGCCCTGTCTGCCTGGCATTCCCTAAATGTGTTCTCCCTGGAACAGGAAGCATTATTCCCATCCTCTGTACAGGAAAAGAAGATTTTGTCTGAAGCATGCTACCAACTTGCATGAAACAAGCCATTTCCACCAGCTTATCTCAATTTTGCCAGAGTTTACTTTGGCCGAGAGCTGCACTTTTTCCACAGAAATTCCTCACCAAACTACTGCAGTTGTTATTGAGTCTAATACTTTTTCACTTATGAAAAGGTCATAAGCCATCGTATACTGACTACAGATATTTTAAGGCAAAAGGGAATTTAGATTTCTCAACAATGGGGACTTTGACATGTACTGCTTGCCAATTTAATGAGCGCATCCAAGAAATATGACTCAAGTCTTCATGTTTCTTGAAGCTAGGAACTGTCTTGTCTGCTAAACACGCCAGAGTTCTCCATAGATGTGACTTGGCTTCTATTTTTGCTCTCCCTGTATTATCTTGAACTAGATTGCAGGCACAATGCAACCTAAATACATATATACAAGGATTTATTTTTCTTTTCTTGACATGTTCTGGAATTAGGGAAAAGTGACCTTAGCTTTATTTATGCATTTCTCTTCACACTGAATTTTTGGCATTTTAGCAGATGACTCCCCACGAGAATGTTCTTTCAAACTCATTTAATCCCCAGCCCACCTCCCTTGACTGAAGCAAAGGAAATTCCAGTGTCTAAGCAACTATTCCTCTTCCCTGGAAGTGTCAGACATTAAGAGCACGTGAGGAGATAAAGAGCTTTTCTGCTGACTCATCTTGGCAGTCAGAACAGGCAGGCTTCCTTAGGTCCAACATAGGGCTAGAAAAGGGGCTAGGAAAGGCTAAAAGGTCTGGATGGGGAGAAAAAAAGAAAAAAAAAACAAAAGAAAAGAAAAACAACAAAAGAAAAAAAAGAAAAAAAAGAAAAGGGACTCTACTACAAGCCAGTTCAGGAAAGAACTGGTCCTATCAACTCCTCACACTTGCAAATATTCAACATGTAAAAATTCAACATTCAAGCTACCAAGATTTACCCCAATAGAGAGCTTACCTGAAGCACTCAAAAAAAGCAATGGTATGCCACTGTATACCTGAGAGCTCTCCCTAATCCTTTGAGCTTTTGTCTAGAAATCCATATCCAAGATGTCAATAACCTGAGAAGTGTTTTACTGGGGACCTAGGCAAGGGGAGGAACGATGATGAGGCACTTCGATTTGTTCCAAATCTTCTGCACAAATATTCTGCAAACATTTTAGCAGCATTGTTTTGGATGTATTTTTGCAACCAGGTCCCTCACTACAGCAAGAAGTAATGTTCCAAAAGTAACATTGATTCTTATCACATTAGATGTCTCGAGGGGGCTGGATCCTTGGGCCTTAAAGCCTAGATTCAGAGAATCATAGAATCGTAGAATCATTATGGTTGGAAAGGACCCCCAGGATCATCTAGTCCAACCTTCATCCCAGCATCCCTAACCACTAGACGGTAGCCTCAAGTGCTGTATCTACTTGTTTTTTAAACACCCCCAGGGATGGTGACTCCACCACCTCCCCGGGCAGCCTGTTCCAGTGCCTAACCACTCTCTCAGGAAAGAATTTCTTCCTAATATCCAATCTAAACCTCCCCTGGCACAACTTGTGGCCATTTCCTCTCGTCCTATCATTAGTAATTTGGGAATTAGTAATTTGCTGAGAGACGTGTAAGAATGTTTTGCGGATTTGCTTTTGGACCTTTGTGAAACGTTATCTCAGCCAGGAGCTTAATAGGCTGTTAGTATACAAAGCAACATCAACAGAAAGTGGTAGCGAAGATGAGTGAGTACTACAAAAACAATTTAAGAACTCACTCAGAAAAAGTTTAAAAATTCACACTAATTACTAGGACCTTGTTCCTTTTATTGTTTTGTATGCAGAGTAGTGCATTCCAAAGCAAGCCTGCAGAAAGGAAAACCAGCGTGAATACCCATGGAAGTCTGTACTCTCATGAACATTTGCACCTGAAGAGCATGTCCTGCCACCTCTGCACGCTCTTTGTAGGCCTGGGAGCAGAACTGCTCTCGCTGCCATTTAAGGGACCCAACGTGCATCACAAAGTTCCTCATTGCAGAGCATCTGCGTTACTGTATCCTGGCCTGTTTTGTGGAGGAGTACCTTGTCAGGCAATTTTGCACAGGTATTTCTAGCACTGTAATATCTAATTTGGATTTCAAGCTCCTTGAAATAGTACTATCTGACTTCATCTATCCCTGAAGCACCATAAAGTGTTCTAAGTATTATAAAAATAACAACTTCACTCACCTATACGCAACCTGTATTATGTGCCCTGTCAGCTCTATTGATTTGTGGATGCACAAATAAAGTCTGGTTCAGATTTCGTATCTCGCTGCCAAAGTATAATCTCAAAAGGACTCAGAAGACATAGAGGATTAGTCAAAAAGATAGGGTGTCCAAATTGTAGCATTCAAAGATTAAGAAAACATTTAGGTACAAACAATTAGTGGAAATACCTCAACCGTTTCACTGGGAAGCATGATTCATTCTTACTAAAATGAATTTGCTACTAGTAAAAATATTGCTAAAAGTTAACTGAAAATTACTTTCCAGTGCAACTTTTAGAAACAGATATTGCATCTCATTTCTCCGGGCAAAGCTGGGACTGGGAACACATCTGGGAAAACATCTGGTTTGATTGTCAGATGCTGAAATGACACAGGTTGATTTGCATTCTATTTCTGTAGCCCATCTTTCTTGTGCAATGGAATTAACTGAACTCTTCCTTCCCTTATGAACTATCACTACAAAACCTATTTTCAGGTGAAAACTGTACTCTCTTTCAGTTTTGATAAATAGATGGTAATAATCTTTTATTCACACGCACATCCCTTATTTTAGAGTTTCCCTGGGTCACCAGTTATAGAACAAGAAGTTTTCTGATTTTTCACAGTTACGTTGCACAGTATTGCAAATGCATCCTACTCTGTTTAAATGAGAAATGAGCAACATCGAGCTATAAAAGCAGGCTCTTTTCATATTTTTGGTGAATTTAGCAGCTATTTTTACTATTTTATATTTACCAAAATGTTTTCCATTTCAAATACCAGCTTTGAAGAAGACAGCCGCCTTTGTATCTTAAAGCAAGTCCACATTAAGCCCAAGGTAGCAGCTTTTACTGTGAAATAATCTTAAACACAGCAGACTTCCAAAAAAGTTGTTTGCTGGATGCAGTTAGATAAAGTGATAAGAACTTCTTTAGATACTTCCTTCTTTCCTCATTAACATGAGAAATAGAATTCCACGAGAAGCACTTTCATCTCGGTAGGCTTTCATGGCAAAGAACCACTGTTGAAGGCACTGTTGAAAGACATCAAAAGGAAAAAGGACACATGCCTTCACTTTCCTTTATATATACATATATATACATGTGCATGTATATATAATCATATCAAGTTTGAAGAGCTGACAGACTTGATTACAGAAACATCATATGTGTCAACTCATTATGGCAACATCACCTCAAAGAAGAAGAATCACAGAATGGTTGTGGTTGGAAGGAATCTCTGAAGGTCATCTTGTCCAACCACCCTGCTCAAGCAGGGCCACCTAGAGCCAGCTGTCCAGGACCACGTCCAGGTGGCTTTTGAATATCTCCAAGGATGGAGACTCCACAACCAGTCTGGCCAAGTTTTGTTGGTGCTCAGTTACCCTCACAGAAAAAAAAAAAGTGTTCCCTGATGTTCACAGGGAACCTCCAGTGTTTTGGTTTGTGCCCGTTGCCTCTTGTCCTGACACTGGGCACCACTGACAAAAGCCTGACTCTGTATGTTTTTCGCTCCCCTATGTACATTGATCAGATCCCCCTGAGCCTTCTCTCCTCCAGGCTAAGAAGCCCCAGCTCCCCCAGCCTTTCCTTATAGGAGAGATACTCCAGTCCCTTCATCATCTTTGTAGCTCATCTTCAGACTCTCTCCAATGTGTCCATGTCTCTCTTGTACCGGGGAGCCCAGAACTGGACACAGCACTCCAGGTGTGGCCTCACCAGTGCCGAGCAGAGGTGAATCATCACCATTCCTGAACTGCTGTCAATATTTTCTCTAATGCAGCCCAGGATACCATTCACTCTCTTGGCTACAAGGGCACATTGAAGGCTCATATTGTCTACCAGCACCACTGGGTCCTTTTCTGTCAAGCTGCTTTCCAGCTGGACAGCCCTCAGCATGTACTGGATCCTGGGGTTGTTTCTCCCCAGCTGCAGGACTTTGCAGTTCTTGTTGAACTTCATGAGGTTCCTGGTGGTCCATTTCTCCACTATCTTGTGGTCCCTCTGGGTGACAGCATGACCCTCCCAGTTTTGTGTCATCTGCAATCTTGCTAAAGTACACTCTGCCCCATCATCCAGATTGTTAGCGAACATGTTAAACAGGAGCGGACCCAGTATTGGCTCTTGGGGTACACCACTAGCTACTGACCTCCAACCAAACTTTGTGACACTGATCACCACCCTCTGAGCACAGGCATTCAGCCAGTTTTCAGTCTACCTCACTGTCTGCTCATCTTTCCCAAGGATCTTATAGCAGACTGTTGTCGTGGAGGTACCCACAAAACACCCACAAAATATGGATGTATTACAACCAAAAATTGCCCAGAACTCCAACAGACTGAAATAAATTACAAGTTTGGATGTCATACAGAATCACAGAATTATTAAGGTTGGAAAAGACCTCCAAGATCATCAATTCCAACCATCTACCCAACATTATTGTGACTACTAAACCATGTCCTGAAGTACCATGTCTACGTGTTTTTCTAAAACCTCCAGAGATGGCGCCTCCACCACCTCCCTGGGCAGCCCGTTCCAAAGCCTCACCATTCTTTCAGTATAGAGATTTTTTCCTAATGTCCAATCTAAACCTCCTCTGGCACAACTTCAGTCCATTACCTCTCATCTTATCGCTAGTTACTTAGGAGAAGAGACCAACACCCACCTCACTGCAACCTCCTTTCAAGGAGTTTTAGAGAACAATAAGGTCTCCCCTCAGCCTCTTCTTCTGTAGACTAAACAATGCCAGTTCCCTCAGCCACTCCTCATAAGACATGTTATCCAGGGCCCCCCACAAGCTTTGCTGCCTGTCAGGTGGGAATACAACACTATGCAACTAATTCCAAATTTCATGAATATCCTTTTTAGGAAGATGAACCAAAATGTGCTCACACTCACTCATGAAAGGGAAGGGAAAACCTCCCACTCAAAGGTGCCTGAAAAGGAGGCCACTTGCCTAAAAAGGGGCGAGGGCTTACTCAAGGATGCGTGTGTATTCGCTCACCAAAAGCAGGGTGGGGAGGGTTGTGCCTGAAGGCTCAAACCTCTTCAGTCTCAGAGAAAAATCCCATCTCCCTTTTTTTTGATGTGGTGCAGCCTGCTCACTTTCTCCTGTAACTCTTCCATGTGGCAGCACAGTTTCTGATAGTGTACCCCCTGAAGGACAAAGGGCCATCTCTCCTGGCCTCAGAGTGAGGTTCCGGGCACTCCCTGCAACCTGGAACTTGGAGGGCCGCATCCACCATCTGAAGGTCAGTCTGTGTGGAAGCTGTATGGGGTTTGCCTGTCAAGGTTTTGGTAGCAGAGGTGGCTACAGGGGTGACTTCTGTGTGAAGTTGCTAGAAGCTTCCTCTGTGTCCCACAGAGCCAATGCCAGTCGGATCCAAGACAGACACTGCTGCTGGCCAAGGCCAAGCCCATCAGTGATGGTGGTAGCACCTCTGTGACAACATATTTAAGAAAGGGGAAAAAAAAAAAAAAAAGCTGCACAACAGCAACTACAGCTACAACAGAGGAGTGAGAATATACAAAAGAAACGAGTCTACAGACACCCACACTAGACCCACGCTGGACCAGTCTGTTCCTGAAGGACTACATCCTGTGGAAGGGATGCCCAGTGAAGCAGTTTGTGAAGAACTGCAGCCCATGGGAAGGACTCACAGTGGCGAAATTCATGGAGGACTGTCTCCCATGAGAGGGACCTCACGCTGGAGCAGGGAAAGAGCGCGAGGAGTCCTCCCTCTGCAAGGGAAGGAGAAGCAGAGACATGTGATGAAAAGACTGCAACCCCCCCTTCCCCTCTATTCCTCTGCGCCCTGGGAGTGGGGGAGGTAGAGAAAATTTGGAGCAAAGTTAAGCCCAGGAAGAAGAGAGGGGAGGGGGAAAGTGTTTTAAGACTTGATTTTATTTCTCGTTATCCTGCTCTGATTTGATTGGCAGTAAATTAAATAAATTTCCCCAAGTTGAGTCTGGTTTTCCCTGTGACAGTAATTGGTGAGTGATCTCCCCCTGTCCTTATCTTGACTAACGAGCCTTTTATTATATTTTCTCTCCCCTGTCCAGCTGAGGAGGGGAGTGATAGAGCAGATTTGGTGGGCACCTGGTGTCCTGCCAGGGTCAGTCCACCACTAAAGCCCCTGCCCTAGCAGGGACAGCTGCTCCCACATCTACTGGGGAAACTGAAACAAAACATATGAATGCTTCATTTAGATTGCTGCTCTGACCACAGCAAGAGAAGACGATAAAACTGCGCTCTAATCTCTCGAGCTTTATACCATAATGCTGACAAGGGCATCATTCCTTTCAGGTTGAAAAGTTCTACCCAACACTGTCACGTGATAGCGAGGCTAAGAGGAAGGAAAACGCCAGCCACTCCAAATGAAAAGACAGATGCAGAAAATCATAAGGTGAAAGGCTTTGAAAATTTCAGTACCAGATCGTTTAAAAAAATATTTAAATAAAAACCATTCATTTATGCAAATACATTAACTCAGGAAAAACCAAAAGCAAAAACCAGACATCCAGTATGAAGACTTTCTTTACAATAAAGATTCTTCTAGGAAGTACATTAAATACAACAAGAGGGGAAAAAAGCATCTCATAATTTATATTGAAGGGCATCACATTTTAGAACAATGTCTTAGCCATTAATCATTTATAAATGAGTCACAAAGAAATTAAATACACTATTCCATAAAAGAATAATCCAATTTACAGTTAAGATGTAAGGCTTCAGCATAACATCTCATACCTTTCACCAGCCTCTTTACTTACCCAAGTTGAGTGATCTGTACTTACTCTCCTACCAGACTAACAAATACATGGTGGTCCTCACAAACATAGAGTGTTCAGGTTTCCTTTTTAAGGTTCAACAACAACAACAACAAAAAGTATTACTAGCAAATGTCCTATTATTTGTCACAATAAAAGCAAACGGAAAGCTAGGAGAAGTAGATAAGTTGTATTTGCCGATCTAAGACCGAGCGAATGGATTCAATTAAACCTTGCAAAAAAAGAGTATCTAAGTTGCCAGTTACGCCATCGTATTAGTAGTCATTGTGCATAACTGGGACACCACTACTCTGCATCACAGGCTAGAAACAAAGTGCTTCCTTTACAGTACAGAACTTCTGTGTGAAAAAAGGTTGGGAAAAATGTCATGAGAACTATCCATCTCCATAGCTATCATATGCATAAGAACTACTTGTTTTACAGTGCTTCAGTTTATTCAAAATACTGATTTTAATACTGATGACAATAACATCCCTTAGTCTCCTTATGCATCTAGTAGAAATCAAAAGAACAACTCTGCCCCAAAACCCTCACTTTCCAGCACAAAACATTGCCTGAAATCTTGTATTTGCGACACAGTTACCTGGTGTTGCAGTGAACATATTTTTGCAGACAACAGTCACAAGTACTTACTAAAAATACAGATATGTTTCCTAAAAGTAAAGCGAAGCTTTATTTAAGATGACAAAGCTCTTTTAACAGTGCAGGGTGCAAATATTCGGTATGAAGACATTCAGAAGATTTGCTGCTCAAAGAGGATCTTTTCAAACCCTGGTGGAGGGGGATGATAAAATTCACTGAACTGACAATCCAGAATGGCACTGTCATCAACTGCAGAAGAGAAACAAACAGAAGGCATGAGAGAAGGAACACTTACAATTTGATCCTCTGTTACACCTTCTTACTCGATTATACACTATGCTCAAACCATAAGGAATATTCTCCAATACATCCAACACACATATATTTGCAACACAATTAAAAGAAATCCGTTCAACAAGTTTCCCCTACACACATACCCAAGGACAGTAAATTATCTCTTTTCTGCTCTTTACTTCAGTTGTTAACAGTGCTTGGTGAAGTCAGTGAGAACGCTACCTCTGATTTCACTGGGAATGTTGGCAAAGCAATTCCCTCCAAATTTTTTACCCCATTTCTCTGGAAATCTGCAGATTAAGGCCGCCACCAGAAACACACTGCAGGGCTGTCACCTCCTCAGCTGCCTATTTTTCTGTCCACTTCCTAGTTCTGCTGGAGTCTCAGCTGTCTGCCATGATTTTTCTGGAGGTTTACAAGGTTTCAGATATCTGCAACGGTCAGTGTCAGACCATCTGTTTTAGCACGTGATGCAAAAAGAGCTTCTTCTTTGACTGCTTCTTTAAATTGGAAGTTAACGGTATTTTACAACACTTCTCCCAGTGTTGGACCCCCTGCATAATTTGAGACTCAAGTGTTACTACCTTCAATGCAGAATACAAAAAGAAACTGCTGAGGATTTTCAGAGCAAAGCTTTCACGTGCTGCATTAGCAAACTGAAATACCCAACCAGACAGAAAAGCAAGATCTCTTTTAATGGCAACTTCTTCCAAGATGAACCTGGTACACTAGCAACATTAGATCACAACAGGAAAGCTTCATCTCCACATTTTGGTTTAGAATTTAGATATCTTAGAGCCAAGGGAGGAATTTTTCCCTCCGGGATTCAGTTAAACTCCTACTAGTATATTTGTACAGTTCTTCAGTGCTTATGCAGTGTTAGCATCTCACATCCACAAAAGTGCCTGAGGTACAGCTGCTGTAGGGAACAACCTTTAAATCCAATTTTCTGGCTTACATTCTCAAGCTTCACACCATGCTTGCCTGCTCTACCAAGTTTCTTTTAAAAAGATATCTATAATTCTGGTCTGAATTATGGATAGGGTAAATGCTTAAGAAACTCTCTTCTCTGTGGTCATATCCTTTAAAGTTTACATGAAATTAAGGACATTTATAGTTAAAGTTACCAAGTAATCATAGAATCGCTATGGGTAAGTGCCACACAGAAGCAATTTGCAGGCTTCAATTGTTATAGCTATATGTAGGAGACATGATAATTATGATGAAGTTATGCCCACTTGTGGAAGATAATAATAAGAGCTTGGCAATAAAAGGTCACTGCATTCCCCGAGCATGGAACAACTTTAGTCAAAGAAAAAGATTATTTACAATAGGCTAACACGCCACCAAATGTTTTCGGAAAGCAACCTGCATTCTTCACGCTATGTAGCACCATTTCCAAAATATAAGGAAGACGTAACAATCAATGATCACACAGCAACTGTTTTTCCCCCGCAGCTCAGGAAGATCCCGCAGTGTTGCAGGGCATCTTCGCAGCGCCATCACGTGGCTCAGGAGCACATCACAAAACGACCACCTAAATCAATTTCCCTTCTAATAGTTTGGAAAGATATAATTTGTCAGCTCGGTTTATAGACTTCAAAGGCTCTACAACACATCGGGAGTATTTTTTTTCCTGTTCATAAGATTCAATATTACAAATGTATCATGATATAAATGGTAACACGCCAACAGTTCATTAGGAACCAACCGTGAAATGAAAAAAAAAATTATCCGCATCACGCAGCTAATGATAGCTCAACAGCAAAACGATTTTGGAAGAGCCTGCTCCTTAGATGAAGCTCACACAGGAATAAATATAAACTGGAGATGGCTGTGGGTGTAATCAGTTATCAATTGCTGGAAGTTATGAGCCAAGCCAAAGCGTAGCATTGATTACGTGCTGAGCCCTGCCTTTCAGGTGAGATGTTAAACAGAATTTTGACTACCTGGGAACTACAAAAGCACTGCCAAGTTCTGGAAGACTAAATTGTTAACACGTCTCTTGGCCAAATTCAAGTTTCTATAATTCATAAATTCTTTCTTAAACTGCCCATGCAGGGACTACACAGAATCACACATAAAATCTCTTCGGTTGGAAGAGACCTTCAAGATCATCCAGACCGACCCTCGACCTAACACTGCAAGCTCACCACTAAATCACGAATATGGTTCTTGCTTCTTGTTCAAAACTGCTGTGTTGTATTGAGGGATGCTGGCAAAAATGCTACCACAATCTGCTCACTAGTTGTTGCATTTCAAAACCGGGCATCAGTTTGGTGCAATAGCAAAGAGCTGCACCACCACAGAGCAAGCAGCTGTACTAGTACTACGTTAGAGTTACAACTTCAGTAAGGAAGTACAAATAGCAATTCAGCATCTATTTGTATTTTAACACTGAATGCATTTACGAAGAATGATATTAATAGTTATAAATACCAAGCTTCAGAGGTAAATCAGATTGTTCTACAAGACTACATTAGTTCGAATTTGTTGGTTTTCTTTTTTTTTTTATCTGCTTCACAGGTTCTTTTACCAGGTAATTTTCAGACTGAGTGCAGGAACTCTCCAACTTGTTGGATGGGGACACTGTAAGCAGTCAGTAAGCTGTGCTTTCTGTTTCTAGCTATTAAGCAGTGTTAAAAATGAGGTGAAAATATATTTTTGCATTTTCCTAGATTTGCATTTTCATGCAATTTATTGTCGCAGTTGCCAAAAGTAAATGATTGATGTGTTTTCTATTTAAGCGAGAAGAATACATAGCTCACAAGACAGATTTGGTACAAAAATATTGTCCACACTGTGAAAATAGTGTGAAAATCTCTGACTTACCATAGACCACTGGATAGACAGTCCCTCGGATTCCTGAAGCTGGGCAATGCATGTTCTTCCCATTTAAATATACATTTAATTCTACATGATCATACGTAATACCCTACAGAAAATTAACAAAAAAGCATCAACAAGTTTATATGCACAAGATTGCTAATTAACGCAGCTTTCCTAGCCACAGGTAAATTTTAGCACCATTATCGAACCACAGCATCCTAGAAAACCTCACTTGGAATATTCCTGCAAAGGACTGGAGGTTAATAAATGACCAGTAACATTTGTATTTTCAAATACTCAGGATTCCTTACCCCTCATTCAATCTGAACGCAGCATGGTACTGCACGCCGCATCTTACCAAGTTTACAAAACAAATTTCCAAACTGTCCTTCACTGTGTTAAAGGAACACAAAATTTTGAGTATTAAGCAGCTTGCAGTCTTCCTGTTTAAATCTCCTCGCGGAAATGACTGTAACAGTGATGCTATGAATTAAGTTAATCTGTCTGTACTTCCATATGGAAACCTCTCTCAGCTCATTTACTCTGCCAGCAGCAACAGACCGTGATTTCATATACAATGCTATAAATATGCTGACTACAGAGCAGAAAGCAAACACTAACAAGGTAATAAATTACTTATTTGTTAGCTAAATTATTTTTTCTCACTGTTTTGGTATGGCTGAGCGTGACAATTTGTGTTGCCATTCAGTATTTCAGAAATCTATTTTCATGGCAGAACAACATAAATTGAAATTTATGAAAACGGGGGGGTCTGCAGTAACACAGCAGCTACTTTTTTGTAATTAGCTGAAGTTGTTCAGACTACATTGGCTGACCAAGTGTTGAAACAGTCTGAAACCCTCCAAAAAAAAAAAACCAAAAAAAAAACAATTTCAAGAGGGGATTGAAAGAATAATATACTGTCTGAAGGTAAAGGATGGAGGTGTCAGCCTTAGCTGTTTGGGGCTTCTAAAGATGAAATTTCTAACCACTGCTATATAGAGGCAAGGTTACCCTGGGAGAAAAAAACAAACAAAAAAAACAACAAAAAAAAACGTAGTGGTGATAAATTGTCTAAATTTCATTGCATTGCTCCTATGTATTTTTGAAAATAAATCTCTACCGGGACACTGAGAAAATGACAGCAATAAAATGTAACCCCTTGAACAAAGTCATTTAAAGACACTTTGAGAAACCTGGAATAATACATAAAATCAGAAACCTATAATGATAAAGTAAATTTGATTCTCCATTTGCTCTCTTTCTTAATCATTTTCCCAGTGAGCATTACCCTCTCTCCACTTAGCATCATTCCTTCCCTACAGAAGTTTGGTTAGAAATACAACTCATTTATCACCCAGAACCTATTTCTGCTCAGCTCTGTCCTTCTAATCATTATCCAGTTAGCTATGGGATCCCGAGTTCAGCTGGGCACGGTGCATAGCTACGTAATGCATTCCAGCGCATGATTTGTTCAGGAAGGTCTCATCTCAAACAATGTAGGATCCCTGTGATGGCAGTTACCTTGTATCTGGGTAGATACTGCAACCAGACTGCAACAGGGTGTTAGAGGCTACTTTTCAAACACTGGTAAAGTCTGTCCCTCACTCAGAAACGTATCAATGCTGAGAATGAAGTCCACTGATATCCAGGCTGTTGATCCGTTCAAACACAATGGGAGTTTGTATCAGCACTTTTCAAACTGGGAGATGCAAGCCGAACAATTTGACCGAAATGATCGGTCTGACCACAGAGCTGTAAATAAGGGGAAAGTGGGAACATCTCTGGAAGTAGAGAAACCTCACGAAACTCACCACCACATCACCCTCCTGAGGAAGGTTGTTTGCCGGTAGTGTATTTTTCTCCTCGTTGTTATAGTAGAGAGCTCCATCATTTCTCATCACCAGGCTATGGATATCTTGACCAAGCGGAATTTGATTCAAGTTTGCTTTCTGGGTTGCAACTCCAACACCCCAAATCCCTAAAACATGCCATTAACATGGTTAGAGAAAAAAACAAAACAAACCACAAAACAAACATCATTCTGAAGACTGACTGCATCAAGATAGCAAAAAGAATGTGTTTTTAACGAGCGCCATGTATCAGTAAACATCTCTTGTGAAATACCAGGAGTGTTGTGCGTTAGCCCTGGTAGGAGCTAAGCACCACCCAGCCATTCATTCACTTTCCCCTACAGGCCCCAGTGCGACGAAGGAAGAAAGAAGAAAAAGTAAAACCATGAAAACTTGTGAGTAAAGATAAAAAATCCTTACTAAGCAAAGGAGAAGAAGAAAGTAATGCAATGGCACTCACTCACGACCTCCAGACCAATATTCAGCCAACTCCCAAGCAAAAGATGGCTAACCTCCCTAAATCCCCTCCGCTCCCTCTTGTTGCTGAGCATGACATTAGGTGGCACGGATACCTCTTTGGCTAGTTCAGGTCATCCACTTGGTTGTGTCCCCTCCCAACCTCTTGTGCACCCCCAATCTTACTCACTGGAGGGGCAAAGTAAGAAAGAGCAAAGGTCTTGATGCTGTGTAAGCACTTCTCAGCAACAGCCAAATCACTGGCACATTACCAGTATTTGTTTTGGTCACAAATCTAAAACACAGCACCACAGGAGCTGCTATGAAGAATAGTAACTCCATCCTGGCCAGACCCAGTACAAGCAGTCACAAGAGACTGAAGATCAACAGCATCTGCCTTGAAAAGGAAGGATTCAGAGAATTGTACCCACTTAGTTTAACTTTTATTCCCAGGGAAATATTGGAAACAAACTCTTGAGACTGTAGAAGGATGTAAAAAAGACCATAAATCCAACTAGCAGGGATTTGTTTACAACACAATTTCCTTTTTTCAGCTGGTTAGACAAGGCTTAGGGGAAAAAAGAAGAAATTGTAAATATGTTAGGTCTCGATTTGGTAATGATTTTGAAACTCATACAATACTGAAATAGTCAAATGATGAAAGCATGGGCTAGACAGTTACAGCAATATGAATGTGCAGCTGGTTAGAAAATTGTACTCCAGGACTACCCATAAGTAGCACCCTGCCAAATCAAAACAGATGACTCAAGTGGGGTTTGAGGTTTTACATCGAAAGCACAAGGTCAGATACCGTTCTGTATTGCCATCCACGACTTGGATAACGTAACGATGTGCCTCTTAAAAGTGCTGCCGATACCAACCTGACAGGACTGCAAGCTCTTCCGAGGCCCTTCAGGCTTTAAATGATGCTGACAAATTGGTTAAGAGGTCTGAAATAAGGAAAACGCATTTGCTTTTTCTGAATTACGAAAAAAAACGCAGGCAAGCAGGAACAGTAAGTGGCACAAATACAACAGTGGCTCGGCAACCAGTTCATGGAATATAATTTGGGGGTTATCACAGACCACATGCTGAGCATTGTGTCTGTGCCCTACTCTTGTGAAAAAACTTCTGGATATATGTCAAGTACAAAGCAGATGTATTGTATGTACAGCAGGTGAAGGACATCTACTGCTGCTGCAGCTCGAGCAGAATATCCATTTTAAGCATCACACCTCAAGACAAACTAGGTCAATTTCAGATATATTCCAGAAGAAATGGAAAAAAAAACAAACAATCAAAAGTGTGAAAATGTCACCTATGAGGAGACTGCAAAAAAAAAAAAACCCAAACAACGTCAGACTGTTTAATCTACAGAAGACTAAAATGAGGCAAAAAAATACAAGAACATTAGTTTCAAAAGACAAAATTACAAACCATTTATTCTAATATTTACATGCTCAAAATGAAAAGGATGAGAGATGTGAACAAGATTCAGATTAGACTTCAGTAAACTTTCCAAGAATCAGGGTGACCCCACAGATGACCCCTAACAGATTGTGCAGCGACACTTCTGGGAAACAAAGTTTTCAGTTAAGCAATCTACAGTTCCCCTGCCTTGGGACACTGGAATAGAGAAGACGTGGCTCACAGGGACCAGTAGTGTTTATTTCATGTGTTTCTCAAGTATAAGAACATGCGATACTGTATCTATGTGAATAATGACCTTGTATGAACAACAGCTGCAGTGGATTCTTTCTCCAACAGCAAGGATACTAAAATTGTCAAGTTAAGACTGATTTGGGGTTTACAGGCAGTTTAAAACTAAACAATTGGTTTGACTGCAAGGTGTTCAGGACAGATTTGCATTCACGCTGCCCGCACTCCAATCCAGCTGAATGCAAACAACCCTTACCCAACAAGCACCGAGTTCAAGCTCCAGGTGATATCGTAAGGCCTATCTCTGGACTAACACTTCCCTTCTTCTTCCCTCCCCCTACACGCTTAGGGAAAGAACAGCTTCGTTTTCACAGTGTCTTGTTTTTGAAAACACAGGCTGGTTTTTAATGTTAGAATACAGACAAGGCTGGAGCGCGGTCCGGACTAGTGAAGCTGACCATATTAATAAAAGCATAAGGCTTTCAAATCGCATTGGCTTTCAGCTGCCTTGCCTCAGATCTGTGCAAAAGAAAGAAAGAAACAGGGTGCTGAAAAGCTCCTCTTGATAAGGCTGCATCAGTATAAGTGCCGCAGATTTGATTTGAAGAGCAAAGTGTAGCACAAGGAGCGTTACCCTTGCTTGGGCAAACACGGTGCCTGTGCAAATAGCTACAAGTATTGCTGGATAAACTGCACTATTTGAAAAAAANCGATTCCTCAACTTTACATATGGCCACACAAAGGCTGAGAAAACACAAAGGTCTGTTAACCATCATCTCTCTAGAATAAAAAAAAAAAAAAAAAAAGTACTTCATGGCTACAGTGTTTCATGTACTCACAAGCATTTATTTACCAAAAAACAGTTCTAAAATATGATAGCTGAAAAACATGCATACAACAGCACACAAAACAATATGGTGTTTTAGTAGTTGCACTCCTTTAGGAATATACTTATCGTTCTTTTTAATATTTCAGAGCCACAATTAGAAAAAAAGAAATTTCCTTTTACACAATGACAGCTTATAAAACTCTCCCATGGTCACAGGTTCAAGGATGCAAATAGAAAGAAGCATGTGCTCAGTATTTGAGACACGACCACCACCAGGCGATCTGACATACCTCCCGAGTTTAAAGCTGTACATTTTTGCTGACTAACCTGTGGACTGGATTTTAAACTCAAAATAGCTCTTGTTCTGATGCAAAGGTGCATTGGCTAAACAGCCTCCCGTGCCACATATTCTTCTGCCATTTTTAACAATGACAACGTCTGTTCCTGCAAGAAGAAAAAAAAAATCCAAAACATTTTTAGAGGTCTGGAAGCAGCCCTTAAAAAGCCCTCAACATTGAGAACAGTTCTTGTTCTTTCAGCCCCATTAGCCTGTAATAATTATGATGAGCCATGCTTTGAAGTATGAAAATGAAGGCTGTTTACAAGCTAATTCATCTATACACTGCTCTGATTTCACCTCTTGGGTTTTATGGCACCATACTAATTACTACCCTTGCTCAGCCACATCAGAAGCATAACTTAGAATTTAGTCAGAAAGGATTCACTGTGAGACCAAAGCCCTGTACCCTGTCTCTACATATGGGAGAAAAAAGTTCTGAAAAGAGAAGGAAAGGTACATTGTGTAGAAATCTTTGATGGAATTGCACGGTGTTTAATTATTCTCTGAAAAAAGTCCTTTTATTAGGAACATGCCTGCTAATACAGGAAGAAAAAATCCTCTAAGTTTTCCTTCTCTTGTGAGAGACTTCATCTTTAGGCACTGTTGTCATGGTCAAGAATATGGGAGATGGTCAAGGTCCACCACAACAACTGAATAAAAATAGTCTAATAACAGGGATTGAGCACCAGACCCTGGATCTGCCACACTGCTTTCTTCCCAGCTCTTTCCCTGGCTTAGCTGCAGCTGATCCAGATCACTTCTCTCCTCAACAAAGCCTGGGCATGGTTTTGTGGATCACTTATCCTAAGTGTAACGCTCAAAGAGCAATATGGACTAGACTCCCTACAGCTTGGCTCCCTCTGCATCTTCACTGCTGTAACTCTCCCTCTCTGCTCTGAACCACTAGTTCTTGCCTAAACTGAACAAGATCTTCAGACACCATCAGGCAGCCTTCCCCACTCAGACATCTTCTCTGAGACTGAGGCACACCCTCATACACACATTCTGCTGATGAGCTCCCACTGAGTTTAAACCAAAGTGAGATTTTTTTTTTCCCTTCTAAAGAAGTATCCAAAAAGTGACTTTACCAGGACGCTTCACTGAGAGATGAGAGGATAAACTTAAAGTGCAGGCACATATTCCTTCTGAGGATGGTACAGTTCCACCCCAGCACAAGAAAGACATGGACCTGCTCCAAGAGGGTCCAGAGGAGGGCCACAAAGATGATCAAGGGACTGGAACACCTACTCTATGACAACTGTCTGAGAGAGTTGTGGTTGTTTAACCTAGAGAAGAAAAGGCTCTGTGGAGACCTTCTAGCAACCTTCCAGTACCTAAAAGGGGCCTACAGAAAAGATGGGGAGGGACTCTACCAAAGAGTGTAGTGACGGAATGAGGGTGAAAGAAGGCAGATTTAGATTAGATATTAGGAAGAAGTTCTTCACTGTGTGGGTGATGAAGCACTGGAACAGGTTGCCCAGAGAGACTGTGAAGTCTCCTTCTCTGGAAATATTCAAACCCCGCCTGGATGCATTCCCATGTAATGTGCTCTAGGCAAATCTGCTCTGGCGTGGAGGAGTTGGACTAGATGATCTCTAGAGGTCCCTTCCAACTCCAACGATTCTGTGATTCTGTTGTGGATGCCCCCTGCCTGGAAGCGTTCAAGACCAAGCTGGATGGGGCTCTGAGCAACCTGCTCCAGTGGGAGGTGCCCCTGCCCATGGCAGGGGAACTAGAACTAGATAATCTTTAAGGTCCCTTGCAACCCAATCCATTCTATGATTCTATGAAAACAACCCCACACCTCCACCAGCTCCGCCTTCAAGCTTCCCGCCGACAGCATCCTGGGGACACGCAACTACTGTCGACACCGCCCCTCAGCCCTCCCTCCCGGCCCCCGGTCCCCGGTCCCCGGTCCCGGGCCGTCACGGACGGCTCGCAGCGAAGAGTGAGCAGACCCAGACCCGTACCCGCCTCGCTTACCCATGCGCTGCGTGTCGAGCTGCACCGCCGGCATCTCCTTCAGCGGGATACTGCCATCGCCGCCACCCTCGCAACATGGGCAGCAGCAGAAGACGGAGGCGGCCATGACTGGCCGAACCCCGCCGTGCCTTGCGC
>VWZK01012968.1:0-44141 GCA_013396935.1 Baryphthengus martii | reverse complement strand
ATTTATATGTATATATATATATATAAAAAAGAGGACACTGATCATGATAGGCAGATGGTTAAGTGTCACGTCAATGAACTTCACCATGCTGGGCCATGTGGGAAGGGGCTCCTTCGTGGAAATTTACTGGTTATTCTCAGCTCCAAGTAGTGAGAAAACCATTTATCTTCTTTCTTCTTCTTTTTTTTTTTTTTCTTTTCCCCTTCTTTTTTTAATTCTGTCTTGGAAAGGTCAAAAGACAACAGGACTCCTTGAAGCAAAAGGGCGCAGCTGGGCCTGGTGGGAGCCGGCTGCCTCTCCTTCCAAGGATCTCTGCCTGCCTCCGTGGTGTTTGCTTCCTGTAGGTTGCCATTTCTCCTCTTCTTCCAGACCTGTCTGACCAGTGAGTCTGAACTCTGAATTTTTTGGGTCCTGTTTGCTTCTACAGTACTTTTTCATCTGTTCAAAAGCTTGGGTAGAGTGTTCTTCCTGATTTACTCAGGACCAGTTGAACTAGACTGTGAAGTCTGCTACAGTGAAGAGCCAGCATGCTACCATTGCACTTATTTTTTTGCAAAGCACACTTTGGGAACAGCTTTGTGTCCCTTTCATAGAGGCAGAATGCCACGTAATTTAAAAAGTTGTAGCTTGACTTGTGACCTTTGGGTTGCACAAGTGCTTCTTTAGCAAAAGCCTGAGAGTTGTCCCTTCAGCGTACAGCATCCAGAACAGGGGCGACAAACCGAGCTCCAACAAATAGAGTATATAGTGATAACATGGCTGTGGAGGCCCACTGGTTACCTACTTCACATTTTTATTTATCTACAGAAAAATATGCCATGAACCTTTGATCTAGAGTGCTTTTCAGACAGCAGATAATTTAAATACTTAAAGACTTATTTATCTGCAAATCAATCTGGGATGAAATTGTTGTTTCGTGTGATCTTCAGCTCGTGTCTTGTTTTGTGGCATTTCACCTAGAAAGCTCCCTTAACATTTTATTACAGTATAACATATGATGCCACTAATGTAACCCATGTGGCACAATGTTATCTGCCTTGGGGGGTGTAAGGGGTTAAGCGGATGTTTAGAAACCCTTGTTAAAACAAATCTTCCTAACAAGAAATATCTTACTGGTCGGGATGGGCTGTTATCAGTCACTATTACCCCTTTAATTGAAACTTTAGGTGTAATGCTGTCTTTCTCAAAATTGTGCCTAAAACCAATCTGAGTTTAAGAGCAGTTTTAAAATATGCTTCCTTTCTTTTATTGGACTTACTGTTACAACTCATAAACATTTGGGGTCAAGAGCTCACCTCCTTAAAATATGCCAAGTGGGATTAGTCTTGAACTTCTAAGAAGTAAATATTAGGTGGAAACTGATGTTTATTTATTTCGGACGGAGGGCACCATAATTCTCATTGGTAGCTTGTTGTTCACCTAATGAATCCCATTTAAGTCCCTGGGGGATTTTCATTGTCTGTCACACACTGTGACAAATGTTAATATAGTTTAAAAAAACCCACAACTTAAAAAGAGACTTAGCCTCCAAATGAGTCCTTATCCCACTTTTCTCTCTGTGCCCCATTAAGTCCTTTCTTCCCAGAATGAGCGCTGGGAATACAAACTCATCTCGCATCGTGAAGTCAGCATTGCCAAATCAGGGGAGGGCCAGCAGCGGCTGGCTGTGCCTTCCTGCCAGTTTCCTGCTCCACTACTTTCTTAACCTGAGAGGCTGGTTTTACAGGCCAGCAGATGCAGCACTGGTGGCTAAAGTGCATTCCACAGATTGGAAAAGCTGCCGGTGCCGCTTTGGAGCACACTGACTCTGGTGCCTATGTGCTCAGCGTGCAGAAAGCCTCGGGGGACCAAGGTCAGTGCAGCTCTTCCCCGCCTCCATCCTGTCTCCTTCCAGGTGCTGAGCCCGGCTGCTGAGCACCGTGACAACGGCTGGTGACAACTTGGTGTCACAACGCGTTGTGCAGTAACAATGGCAGAGGTGTACCCTGAGTGAAGGCTCCAGCACCAGGCAAAATCAAGCAGGTAACAGCGTGGCTCCAGTGGGAGTAAGGCAAAAGTCAACTGGTCAGCTGGTAAGAAACGTGGCTCCTTTGTATACCTTTCTTGGAGGATGAGGTAAGCAATTCCAGCAAGATAGGACCGTATTTATAAAACATGCTTTTCAGCCTGCTTAGAGCATATTTGAACACTAAATTTTTTACAGTGCTCAAAGAGCTGCTACAAGGAACTGAAGATCTAGGCTCCAATATTTAGAAGTATAGTGCTTCTGTGTATAAGTGCTTGGTAACGAAGGGTTAATTCAGATTCCGCCTTTCTTGAATGTGCATTTTTTTCACTGGGGAGGCCAACTATTTAGGACCCTCCCACACTGGAAGCAAAATTCTGCTCAGCATGCCTAAACATGTTTGTTGCTCACAGGGTTTTAACTTTATTTCCTTGAACAGTAGCAGCAGAGACATTTTGTCTGGAAGCCATGTTAGAAGACTAGGCAAAGGACCAGTCCCATCCATTTCACAAATGCAGAAGTATTTGGAGGCCATGATGAAAGAAAATGATGATCATTGACTTGTTTTGTTCTCCAGCTCAGAGCCTCATTCACAAAATACAACTGTCTCTCATTAGCCCTGCGAAGTAGATCTACTGGCTGCAGACGAGCGTGTTTCAGAAAGGTTCCCTGATGCTGCCAAATTCACGGGAAAGAGGGGAACTCTCTCCCGTTGTTACAGCACGTAATACAAGACGACTCATCGGTTCTCTGAAAAAAAATTCCTCTTTGCCCTGCTAGTCAAAACTGCTGGGACTTGCTTCTCCGCTGCCATAAGCTTTGCAGAGGCATTTACACCTGTGAAAACCGATGAAAAAAAGCAGGTATTAAATATTTTGGAATGGATTTAGTAATGTCTCCATGCAACTCGCACAGAAGTAAGTGATGGTGCAGGACTGGAAAATCAAGGTTTGTTTATTGAAAGAAGTCCTTCCACTCCCAGGGTCAGGCCTGTGGTTTGGAAGATGATACAGACAAGGTCTCAGATGAAAAACAGGTTGTGCTTGTACTTTTGAAATCTTCATTATAATGTGTTCTTGTGAGGATTAACATTCTGTAGGAAGTCTTCTGTTTTATGCAGTTAATCCCACGCTTGCCAAGTCACAGAAGAAGTTGTGTATGAAAATTAATGTTGTTCCTTGTTGTTCTGTTTGCTTTGGAGGTCACTTCTCTTTATGCAATGTAAGCAAAAGCCACCGGAGCAGAGCTTTGATCTATAGGCAATCACAAACCCCGTTAAAACTGACAGGCACGCTCTGGCCAGGCTTTGTTCAGGAAGAAGCACTGAAGTTCTTTTATGGTATGAGATAGCGAAAAACTAGAAACCGCTGCTCGGGGCACAGGGCTAACACACGGCCGAGCGCTAAGATGAGCTAACTCGTATGAGCAAGCGCTAATTTGGGGAAAGTCAGCGAGGTTTCTCCAGGGACCGCTCGCGAAGGCGGCAGCAAGAGCGCAGATTGGTCGCAGCTGTGTTTGCCTGTGTGCATGGCTGGGACCGGAAACACCACGCGAGAGCCAGCAGACAGTGGGAGAAGCAGTGGTGCATGGCCCTGAGAAAAAGCCAAGGGACGGCTTCTTCTGGGCAAGCATCCTGGCTAGAGCAGCAAACTTGGACTGCCGCACAGTACGCCCTCCCATTTGCTTCCTCTGCGTGCAAGGAAATGGGACGTGGCTGTACATTCTTTGTAAATAATAGGATTATGCTAAGGAGCTAACTGAATTCATCATCGATTCCCGCCCCCTCCGCCCCCTTCCCCCCTTCCCAGGAAAATCTGGCAAAGTGCTGAATATTAGTTAACTGTGTGGGTCAAAGTTCTGTATGTAAAACTGCAGAGCTTCTCAGTACTGCTAAAACAGTCTGCAGAGACCCTGCAGATACCAAAGCAGTCTCTGAAATCCGGACCTCAAAACAGCAGTTGATCATTTCAATCGCTGACGATCCTTCATGGATTTTTTTAATGCCTGGTATTTCTACAGTGCATATGAAAAGTAGCTTTTATGGAACAAGAACAAGAAATTGCTTTCTCTGATCCCTCATTTGGAGTGTTTAATATAGTCCAGATGTATCTGTTGAAAAGAAATGTAGTCAGATATGTTAGAGTTGTGCAACGCTTCTATAGGAGTAAGGTGTTTGATACGTGGAGCTGGTTTGAATAGTTTCTTTATTTCTGTTATCTTGCAGTATCTTCTTACCAACCTGCTATCAGATCAGAGCTCTTGCAGATTTATATCCGTATTTAGGTCCTCACAGCAACTACACCGTACATCTCAGACTGTCTCTCTCTGTTTGAGCATGTGCTCACACCAGCACAGCTGAATAAAGCAGCGTGCTTCAAGAAGTCACTGTCCCAATGCCGGAGTGTACTCTCTGTACGCTCCGACACCTCTGCGACGGGACATGAAGCCTTAACCTCCTTCAGCAGGAAGTAAAAGGCGGACTTGCAGCCAAGGATAAGACTGGAAAACGCCCTCAACTCACCTCTTGTCCCTGGTGTTTCACTCTAGGAGACAATTAGAATCTAACAGTTCTTTGGTAGCGTGGCTTCAGAGACTTACTGATGGGGAATATAAACCATGGGGAAAAAAAAAAAAAGAAAAGAAAAGAAAAGCTGCTTTTAACTCCAGCTACTTCTATCAATCAGCTTTGTGTTAAACATCTTCTCCAGCGCAGCACAGGGGGTGCCTGGGGCCCGGAATGAGCAGCTGGTGTAGCTGAAGGGCAAGGCTGTGTTACTTTTGGCAGCAGGCACCGGCAATAGCTGGCTGGAAGCATTTGTGAAATGATGGTCTGCAGGGACACTTCTGGTTTATGCTGACGTGTGTGCAGGCTGCCACAGAAACGGGCCCACTTGCTGGCTCACCCTGGCATTGGCGTTTGTTCGGCTGCGGGATCAGCTGGCTGCCAAAATTGATCCCGCTGAAAACTTTTCTTTTTTTTTTTTTTTTTACTGGATTAATTTTCAGCTCTATTGGCAAGCAGATCTAGCCTAACATGTGGCCACATGAATGTCAGAGCCAGCGGAGAGGAGCCATCAGGAAAGCATGACTAAGGGAAGGGAAAAGGATGGAATTATCTCTTTTGCCAGTAGCACAGCCTCAGCTTGGCTTAACCGCCCTGTGAATCTACCTCTCAGGGTAAAATTACCTGTTACAGCTTGAGTCACATTAATGGCTTGCTTCCACGGAAAGGGAAAAATCTTGTTCCTCTTTTCCTCACTCCTCTGACGTTCGATCTGGTAATTGTCTAATCTTGCACTGAACTGGTTTAACTCATTGAATCAGCAGAAAACTCACCCTGGCAAAGAAAAGGGAATAGCGTTGTGCTGGCTTAGCCGGTCGAATCAGCTCAGTAAAGCACCTGCTGGGGCTGGCAGAGCTGGCACAGGTGAGGAGGGCAGGAGCAGTCAGCTCTGAGGTCACTGACTGGATGACAACATACAGCTTCAGTCTCAGAAATCTCCTGTCAGCGTTATGCTCAGGGGAAGAGCCACGATCTGGATTCTCTCTGTAGTTTAGAGATGACAATAGGCACCTTCCCTTTGTCTTCCAACGAAGATGTTGCCCCTCAGCGCCACATCTACACGTCTTTTAAATACCTCCAGGGATGGTGACTCCACCACTTCCCTGGGTAGCCTGTTCCAGTGCTTTAAAAGCCTTTTGGTGAAGAATTTTTTCTAATATCCAATCTAAACCTCCCCTGGTGCAACCTGAGGCCATTTATATAGATAAATAGCATAGAAAGATGGACTTACAAGTGTCCAAAATGGTTGTGCACAACTATATATATCACATGGAATATCCAAATTGTATTTGATCACACTGTAGGACAGCCATGATACACTTTGCAGTGCTGGCTGGGCACTATCTCTGTGCACCAAGCTCAGAAATCCTGTGGTGTGCTTGCCCAGAAGTTCAAGCTTTCATCTTGGCAGAAGAGAGCCCCGGCAAGGAGGGACGAGAACATTTTCAAATGGTCCTAAGAAAGAGGCGATATCCCAACTGGGCAGGTGTCCGTTCTTATGCCCTTACAGATTCTTCCTCAGTTATAAAGGGACAGAGTAGGACCAGCCCAAAGAATTAGCGGAGACTAAAATGTACTCTAAAAATATATCAGGAAAAAAGTTATACAAAAATGGATTGACTTAATAACGAGTGAGGAATCTAAAATCTAAAAGAGATGATTACTAGAATCAGGAAATTCTTAATGTAAAAACGGCCATTGGGAAGTGAAGACAAAGGGTACTTGGAAAACATAAACGCACAAGCATTGGGATATCACGCAATTTGGGTAGCTGAGGAATAGATTAAGCTATCATTTTTCAGAAACTACCTGGAATTACTTGTTTTTAATAAATGGCAAAGAAGGCGCCAGACAATTAAGAAGGAACAGGCAGGATGTTGAAGTGCATCTGAAGGTCTTCGTAGCTTTTGTGCAGCAATGCTGCTGTCCGGCGCCATTCTCCCGTAGCTAGTGGATGAAATGCCCAAGGGTGTGAGCACTATGAAATGGATTTTTGAAAATACTTGTACTTTGTCACACTGTTCCTGTTGAGTGCCGCCTGCGAGGGCAGGCCCGCTTGGGTTCCTGAACAATTGAAAGAAAGGCATCATGTGTGTGAGGGAGCTTCATTTGATAGAAATAGGGTGTAGCCTCTAACGTTACTTGTGTAGGTAGTCCTGGACGTGAACAGTCTCCCTCATGCCGATGAGAGATGTGACTGCAGTAGTGAGTGAAGGAGCAGGAGAGTAGCAGGAATGCCGGAGGCAGAGTATGTGTGTTTTGGAATCGCTTTTGATGTCACGTTTCACAAAGTCTAGCTTGACAGTAAGTTCAGTTTGGCTTTGATGTGGGACCTGTTAGGTTGATTGAGAGCTAACAAATGAACTGGAAAAAAAAAAGATACAAATTACAAAGGTTTTCCGCAGTCTCAGCACTTCCACAGTCCTGTAACTAGAGGGTCTTCCCAGGTGGCCACAAGATCCCTCCTGCTCCCTCTCCATGGGATGACTCGGTGTTACTGCAGAAGACCTGCATAGGTTTGATAGGCGTTACTCTCCAACAGATTCAGCAGCAGGAAATGGTACAGCCAGTGCATAAAGCAAACAGGAACGCGCCTCCATTCTTTTTACCAAGCAGATAAGGATATATGGCTAAAATAATGTGGGGTCATTTAGTAAGCCCTTTCAGGAGATGGAAGATACTCTGGTGGATTGTCACCCAGTAGCGCTACTTGCTAGGCAGCACAACGCTTGCCTGTGACCTGTAGTCTAGTCTAATTTAGCAGAATTAATAAACAACAGAAACCGTAAATATCTCGGTGGAGGAAGAGGCGGCCTGCTTGGCCTTGCAGACCTGGGCCACCGGCTTATACAAGCGGCATCCACCGCCTGCCTGGCTGTGAGGCCGCTCGGTCCTCTCTCCCGGCACCCCCGGGGGCTTTCCTCGCCGCTCGCAGGCAAGCGGAGGAGAAAGACCTGCAGCAGCTCCTGCTTCGGGGACGGATCGGCGGCCGCCAGCCAAGGTGGGTGGGCGCACCCTGTCCGGGACGGAGGGCAGCGGCTCCCCTCCGATCGCTTCTGCGGGCCGGGGCCAGGGCCAGGGCCAGGTCCAGGTCCGGGTCCNCCGCCCGAGGGGTCTCCGCGGCCGCTGCCGTTGGTTTCGCCCGCAGCCCTCCTCCCGCATAATTCCCGCTGCCGGTTTATCCTTTGCGGGGCGCAGGCTGACTCTGAGGGCCGCCCTCCCCCGGGCCGTGGTGCCCGACCCCTGGGGTGCGCCTTTGACCGCTGGGGAGGCCGTGACCGGCGGCTGGTGAACAGGGCCGGGCCGGAGCCGGCAGGAATGCCATCCTTTAGGCGGGTGCCGGCGATCGCCCCGGGCCGCAGGGTGGTTGTAACCAGAAGCAGCGAGGGAGCTCCTGCCCTGGGCAGAGGGACAAGGAGGCGAGTGCCACGGCGTGTGATAGCGCTGCCCCTGCGTCCTGCGGACGGCAGATGGTCAAGCAGTGTGAATGAAACGGTATTCATGGGGCTGTAGCTGAACTGAATCAGAACTGCTTATTTCTCCGGTCCTTTCTAGCTTTCTGAAGGCTGAACGTGTTGGATCTACTTGGTACTCCTGGAAAAAAACATTGGCCATGAAATAACAGCTTTCAAGTTTGTCCGTTTTCCTCAACTCTTTCTGGCTGCCTGGATACCTACTGCAGCTGGTGGTCAACCGTTCCACGTTAAAATGTGTGCCCTGACCCTCCATTAAGTTGCAGTTCCTCTTGATGGGAGTGAGCAGCGTTGCAGTTGCTGCTGCTGGAAGGAGAAGCTCCCATCTCCCTTTATGATGTCCTTGTGAAGGAGGGGAGACCAAACGTCTCTGACTGGCTCAGCTGCTTGTAGAAATGCAGCCTGACTCGATCAAGTTTTATTTAGAATACTTACACGCCATTGCAGAAAATTTGTAATTCAAGAGCTATCTTTTTGTTTTGTTTGAAGCTTGGTGAAATTTTGGGTTTGTATTCAGCCTACTGGTGAGTGATAAATCCAGCTTCTGTGCTGAGAAGCGTGCTAAATTAATTTCTCTTTGGAGTGGGGGAAAAAGCTACTGTGGCTGTTTTTGTGTTTATAGTTTGATTTGTTTTGCCATTCTTTCTAATGATAAAACTTTGCAGCCTGCTCTTTCTGATCAGTGACATCTGCTGGATTTGCACCCAGAGACTTTATGTAGCTCAGGTGCAGGAAGAAACCGCTGCGCTTTTTGGTCCGTGTACTACAAGTGGGGAATTCCAGCGCCATCCACATGTGGATCATAAGTTACGCAGAGTAATTCCCAATGGAGAAGTTGAAATGTTGCTGTAGTTCTTCACACAAATACCAACTTGCTAATCCAAAGGAATGTTTCAATCCACAGGCAGTTTACTCTCTGAAATTAATGTCCTAAAGAAGACAGAAGTTCAGCTGTCCCAACCAGTTTTCGGTATTTTTGGTTTGGTGTTACTGGTGTAAGAGGAGGGGGAGGGGATAAAAACCTTATAGACTTGCCCATTTCTTTTTTTAAAATCCGAGGTTTTTAACACTGTCATGTAATAGTTTTTAAATGCACTTATATTTATAAAGCATAATTATTTAATTGGGTGAGTGGGGTTGGAATGCAATAGGACAGTTTTATTTGGATCATGAAACCTTTTTGTGTATGGTTTTTGTTTTTTTAGGAGCATGACAGTCTTCAACGTTTGTCCTGTAATTTTGATGGAACATGCTGTAGTAAGCATTTCCTGCAGTCGTTTGCAGTCCTCACCATTGGGCCTGCAAAGCCGCTTTTCCAGCTCCCTAACTAAGGAGTAAAATCCTCCCTGGAAAAGGACTGGGGCAAATAATTTTTTTTTGCATTGTGAACTTCCATTTGCTAAAAGATGGAGAATTGTTATTTTAGTTTTGTCGTTACTACCCTCTTAACACATGAGCAAAATTTGTGCTGCTGTCGTGGGTAAAAGCTGTGAGTACCAGTTGGAAAGCGAGAGCTGTTCATAAGAAGGAATACTCAAGAGTATAGGGGCAAAATCATCGTCTTCCTGTCATCCCATTATTTTTAGCAGTAGGAAGGGGGTGGAAAAGAAAATTGCTTGTTCTCGCATTGAGAGGTGCTTCAAAATCACCTTCTCACAGAATGGGAGAAGTTTCTGAATGGGATCTGTGGTCTTACAGGAAACCTTTGGTGGTAAATGGAGTCATTAGACCTTTTCCCTGAGCCTTTGTCCCCCCCTGTAATGATGGCTTCTTGAAACCCTGGCAACTTCTTCAAACTCTTGTGTATTCAAACAAGCACAGAGCATAGCCGTCCTCTTCGTCACTGGAACGGCATGGGAGGTTTGCTTGCACCTCTCAAGAATGGCTCTCACTGAGACTGCGTCGGTCCTCCTGTGAAAGAAACTGGGCATTGACTTCGCCTTTCTTTGCTCTCTGTGGTGTATTGGGTTTATTGCTCTTCTTGTCCTGCGCAGCACAGATCTTCCCTTGTGGCTCTCCTCTTGGCTCCTACGTTTTCTTTCTATTTTTGTATTTCTTTGAGGGGACAGAAACTTTAGTAATAACGTAAAAACTAATTGAAAAGAGCTCATTCATACATATACCTTGCTGTCACAACACGACTTTTCTGACACATCTCTTTTTTTATGATACATCTTTTAAAGGGAATTTTATTACATATGTATATGAATACGTATTGTATAATATGGAAGGAATTTGCACTAGAGAAGCATCTTTCTAATTATAGCTCAAAACTAAGTGTTTGAGAGTTTTGGCTCATACAAACTGTCACCTGTTTTGGTCTTTATTAGGTATTTGTTTTCTTAAGAGTATGCTGTAAGTTATAAGGTGTCTGCACCTGAGAACTTGGCTTGGTTAGAGGCACTGGGAGGGTGGTGTGCTGGGTCCCTTCACTGAGACTTTCCAGTAGAGAGGATTACATGAGAAATCCTCTTCCTGTAGGTCCTATCCACGGAAAGAAATTGGTGAGGCGTGAATGCTGTGAGAATGGAATTGGAAGTACAGGTTGCAGATGAGTAGAAATGGTTGGCAGGTTTGTTTCGTGATGTATTATGAAGGATTATGATCAGCTGGTCTTTGAACTATTTTAGCTTTATGCTGAATAGCTCAACAATAACACGTTCACGTGATTATTTAAAAATCTTGCAGGAGCAAGAGAAAACATAACTTTTTAAGTGAGTGGTGACTCAGCTTCGGCTTTGCGGGCAGAGCAGAGAGCCACATCACATGTTGTGTAGCTGAAGAAATTCTGAAACTGGGCTTTTCCAGTCACCTTTAATATTGCCTTCTTACGGGAATGGTGCATGAGGTTTAAAACTGCAAGCTTTGGAGGAGCTGAGCAAGTAGAGAGCAATCAAGTCTTAGCAGGGCCTATGCTCTAAGTATCTTTTGTGAAAATCCAGTTTCTGCGAATTGCATCAGTGAGGAAAGATGTAAGTTTTGAACTGTTATTATGGGTACTTGAGTTATTTTCATTCAGAGTCCCGACTGGGTTTGGCAAGCCTTCTTTTCCAGCATTACTAGTTGAGAGTCCAAAAATGGTTCTGCTTGAACACTGAGCCATTCTTGTGCCTGCCATCTGGTGGCCAGATACCACAGCTAACTGGGCTGGCTGCAAAAACCCAGCTGAGGGATACTGAAGAAAAAAGGAGATCCTTTTCTCTCTAAGCCACGTATCAGGTGGAAATTGTTTTGGTTTTTTTTATGTAGAATCATAGAATCATTAAATGGCTTGAGTTGGAAGGGGCCTTAAAGATCATCTAGTTCCAACCTCCCTGACATGGACCGGGACACCTCCCACTAGACCAGTTTGCTCAGAGCCTCATCCAGCCTGGTCTTAAACACTTCCAGGGATGAGGTGTACACAACTTCTCTGGGCAACCCATTCCAGTGTCTCACCACCCTCATAGTAAAGAACTTCTTCCTAATGTCTAATCTAAATTACCCTGGTTTCCCTGCAAGAAAAATAAATTTTATAAATTCCGTTGCCATCTATCTTCTCTTTCCTAGGATATGATGGAGCTCCTAGAGGAAGATCTCACCTGTCCCATTTGCTGCAGCCTGTTTGATGATCCTCGCGTCCTGCCCTGTTCACACAATTTCTGCAGAAAGTGTTTGGAAGGAATTCTTGAGGGAAACGTGCGGAACGTGCTTTGGAGGCCGTCCCCTTTCAAGTGCCCCACGTGCAGGAAAGAAACTCCCGTTACTGGACTCAACAGCTTGCAAGTCAACTATTCCCTGAAAGGTATCGTGGAGAAGTATAACAAAATCAAAGTGACTCCGAAAATGCCCGTGTGCAAAGTGCACAGCGGGCAACCCCTTAACATTTTTTGCCGGACAGACATGCAGCTGATCTGTGGGGTTTGTGCCACCCGTGGTGACCATACAAAGCACGTTTTCTGTTCTATTGAAGAAGCTTATTCCCAGGAGAAGCGGGCTTTTGAAACCTTGTTTCAGGGCTTTGAAACTTGGCGTTGCGGAGATGCCCTCTCGCGGCTGGATACCTTAGAAACCAGTAAAAGGAAGGCTCTGCAGATGCTCACCAAAGATTCTGACAAAGTGAAGGAGTTCTTTGAGAAGCTGCAGCACACGCTGGAGCAGAAACGAAATGAGATTCTCTCTGACTTTGAGACCATGAAGCTTGCGGTGATGCAGGCCTACGACCCAGAGATCAATAAGCTGAACACAATTCTGCAAGAACAACGGATGGCTTTTAACATCGCAGAGGCCTTCAAAGACGTGTCTGAACCCATTATATTTCTGCAACAGATGCAAGAGTTCAGGGAAAAAATCAAGGTGCTCAAAGAAACTCCTTTACCTTGTTCCAATGTGGACATCAGCCCTACGATGAAGAGCTTCGATACCAGCCAGTGGAATGGAATAAAACTCGTTGACGTGGACAAACTCTCCTTGCCTCAGGAAAACAACACTCTTAAATTCAAGATTCCCTCAATCTTTTCACGCCGGTTTATAGTGAACTCTCTTATTTGCTTGCTTATTCTTGCCGTCACCAGAATGTCCTTTGTGGAGTCAGTCGTCGACAATCTCCAGTGCTGGAAATCTCAGTTCCTCACAATTAGCTTGTCCTATTTGGCAGATACAGTAGAGATAGCAGACCATGCAGTCTTTTACTGGGAACAGATGACAGATGGAGCTTCACTTTTAAGAGAAAAGTGTAAAAACTATACGTTGGTTGTACTGGATAATGTTGCGCAGTTTGTGTGCAAATATAAGCTGTTGTGAAGTCCCGGCTGAAGTACGAGAACTGAGAGAGATCTGGTGAAGAAAACACAGAACTTCTTTAAAATCAGTTGTTTTGTTTAAGACTTCCAGTGAAAACATTGAAAGATTCAAAATGTTTCCAAAACATTCACACTGTTCATAGTTTGAGCACTAATGAGCTGGAAGATGAAACGGAGCTTTGAAAAAAACACATTGTTTCTGGAGTCTTCTTTCAGTGGTGATTATGGGAATAGTATTCACTGTAAATCATTTTTCTTGCCAAAATATAGGGCCAAACTGTGTACTTAGCTTAGTGTTAATGTAATTGTAGAATAAGATTAAAAGTGTCGCTTCCTTGAAGATCATAGTTTTTAAGAAATACTTTTTTCTAACTGGGGGATGGTTTGGAAAGAATATGAATGGTAGTGATTGAGAAGAGCACTGTCCTGAGAAGCTTGTCGAGGACTGCTCTTCCACTGCAAGATGGTGCAGAGCACATCATTCACATTCTGGAACCACTTTCTGTCTGAGGATGTTACTTCTGACTGAAATAGATATATGTATTTTTTTTTTTCGTAACCAAATATTGTAATTACCCTGTGCATTCAGATTACTGTAGCTATTGGTTATTGTTTACACGTTCTATACAAAAATGTATCTTCAGGGCAAGCATAAATTCTAGGGATAAAGAGATAGCGACTGAGGTTGATAAGAGAAGAACAAGCTGCAAGGTAGTCTGTGCTTTGCAGATGGTCCATACTTTGCAGTCTACTTTTCCAACATCCGATTGGTGGTGCAGCTGAGCTTTCTTGTTAGATCCCTGTTTCTCTCAAGCCACACGTGCTTAAAAAGTGGCCTTAATGCCAGAGGTTCAGTGCGGTGAAAGGTGGGCACGGGTCAGCCAGAGGAAGGTAGTTTGTGCTCTAGGCCTGCAAAGGTGGTAGATAGAGCAGATTCTCTCCCATCCTTCTCTCTCTCTCCAGATCATAATTCCCAAGTGAGGAAAAATGATGGGATGATTCCTTGGAAAAGAGTGTGCAGTGTGACGGGAGTATGGATATTGTTGGTGTTTGGAAGCACTTTAGCATTGGAACATCTATAGGGTCTTCTATTGTTACTGTATTTTCATGCACCTTGTTTCAGGAATTAATTGAATTTTTGGAGTGTATCAACTTGGCTGTAGGATAACTGACTTAAAGGATAAATATTGAAATACATTGCTTGAAGCACATCTAACCTTTTTTGCAGTGGTCCTATGAACATCAATCTATAGAATGAAAACATTTAGTTGCCATTTCCAGGAAACAAAATATAGTAGGTGCCATACTCTTGGTATATTCATTTGCCTCTCTCGAGGTTTAATAAGCTGTGACAGTCAATTCACTGTTTCCCAGTAGTGCTTGCAAGCTGTTGGTCTCAAAAATAAAACATTAAATTCCAAGCATCAAAGTTTCCAAGCAACCAAACCTTGCAAACAAAACTATTGTACATGATATTTACATCTTTGTTGCCTGGGAATCCTGTCGCCGCTCCACACCTCGCTCCAAACACTAAACACTAAAAGCGCTGAATGGTTCTTGCAGCTGCGGATGCCTTGCAGTTTAGGAAAGCTCAGGTCACAAACCCGTAGGTCAGACGGCTACAGTTCTTGAGTGGCTGAGATGGCCATGAGTAATCGAGAGGTGGTCGTTCTGAGCGTGGGGGGGATGAGATTCGTAACCCGGGCTTCTACCTTGCAGCAGTTCCCTGAGTCCAGGCTAGCACGCATGTTGAACGATGACGACCGGGAATTTAAACAGGTGAATGGAGAGTTTTTTCTGGACAGAGATGGAACTTTGTTTAGTTACATCATGGACTTCTTGAGGACTCTCCAGGTCTCCTTACCTACTGATTTCTCAGACTATCAGAGGCTGCGGAGAGAAGCAGAATTCTATGGGCTCTACCCTCTGGCTCAACTCCTGAGCCAGGAACACCTGCTGAAGCCAAGGCTGGAAATCTTGGAAGTGCGTTTCTCTCTTCAAGAGATGCAGGCCTTTTTCCGGATCTTTGGTTCCTGCAGTACCACTGTTGAGACGCTAGCTGAACAGATCACTGTGTTTACAGGGCAGCAGTCAGGACAGAGCTGGAGCAGCCCTTTTCCGTCTCAGAATCCACTCGTTCCACTTCCTTTGGAAAGACCTTCTCATCACGACCTAGTTTTTCAGTGTGGCACTGACTACTCTGCTGGTGACCAGTTTGTGGCCAGGTACTCTCCCTACGTGTGACTCCTCGTTACGGAAATGTCTTTGTGACTTGTAGTTCAGGAAGTACACGCTGTCTGCCAGCAAAGCTCTTTGTCAAGAGACTGTTGGACAGCTGTCTGAGAGAAAAGAAAGATGTTTCCTTCTTTCTACTAGTTTAATGTTACCTTTTCTAGTCCCGAAGTACCCAGTTTAATTTCTGTTGCACTGATTTGCCTGCTCTTCAGCTTTTTCTAAAATGCTATTCCTGATGTTTGGTTTTGAGTTCTGCTGGGTCTTTCTCTCTCCCTTTCCCTGCCCTTTCCTCCTCACTCGCTCTCCCAGGCTTTAGAATTCCACAGCATCACTGACGTTCTAGAGGACTTGAGAAACACAGAGTAAAATGAAGCAAAGAGAACAAAATAAGTAAGGAGTGAAGTACTTAGGGAGGCCTGAAGTCTCTACTAGCTCATGGTCCAAAAGACTTTCATGTGGAAAAGAGGAAAAAGAAAATGGCTAAACAGGGTTAAAACCACCAGTGAAACTAAGATAGCAGTTCAGGGAACTGGAAAGCTTTTGTAAGAGCCTTTTGCTGGGGGGAGGGAGAAGGAGTAAATTATTAACTGTATGCTACTCCGTGGGGTTTCTTGGAATTCAGTGCCAGGTTCTGTTTTTATGAAGATTACTGTATCTCAGTGATTTTTGTGATGGCAGTATCGTATTCTAATGACAACTTACATGTTTGTTTTTTTTTTAAACAAGCTTTTGCTGCATGTCTCTATTGTCTGGAGACACCTTCTTACTGTATAAGAAAATGTTGCCTAATGTGTTCTCTGTGGCTGTTAAAACATCTGGAATTTTATGGAAATTTCATGGAAATATTTCCAAAAGGGTTATTCCATCTGGATATACGAATAGACACAGCAGTCTTTTGATTATTAATAAATAAATAAATAAATAAATAATTATCTTTCTTTACCTAAGCAAGTAGAAGAAAAAGTACTTTGCGTTTGCAAAGCAACTTATAAGCCAAACCTTAACTTTATATGTATTACTAATTGTAACAGACTAGCAATTGGTCGAGTAGGTTACGACAAGTCACACAGTGGGAAAAATATTCCTGATTCTTTCCATTATTTCTTCAGATTTGGTAAAAGTTTTCCTCTGCAGATCAATAGAAAAAAGCTTGTATTGGGTAATGAAACAAGTCGGGTGTGATGATGTTGCCTGCTGAATTTCTACCAGCTTGGGTCTTTGTGATGACACGGACTCTTTCACCTTTTTTGTGCTTTCCATGAACGTTTGGTGTACTTTCCTGTGAACTACGGAACAGTTTCACCCCCGTCAGTTGACGCTTTTTGTAGTAGTTTTTTTACTTGACTTCTGTTCCTCGAAATGTCCGGATAGATTCTTAAATTCTATTTTGTACCACGTAAAATCATTTGAGGCGATGTGAAAATGATTTTCGTACTTGTTTCCCGCAAGAGCTGCTGTACAAGGTAACTTTGCAATAAACGTCGCTGTTCGTAGAGAGAGCTCCTGCGTAACGAAAAGCGATGCTGTTGGGATGAGTGCCACCTCACTGTCCTTTCCATCATTTATTCTTACCTGAAAAACAGCTGTTTCTTAAGAAAGAAAGTTTCAGCGTGGGAGTGAAAGGGAAGCGCTTCTTCCCCAATGTGTAACTGGGTAAACTAACAATGACTGTTCTTATAATAAGGGGAAGAGTTAAATATTCCTCAAAGGAATTGAAAAATAAGTATCTAGAACCTTGGTTGCTGTGAACCTGTGGAACTGTGCTGACCTGCACCGTGAGGACCTGGTGGTTGTTTTCTTTTTAAAAAAATGATTCCATCCTTCAAGTAGTAATTAAAGTGTGTTGTAACTTCTTTTTTTTTTCTTATTTTAGGTATGTTTCCATAAAGCCTGATAATAGAAAGCTGTTTAACGGTACTAATGTGCTAGGCCTGCTGCTTGATACTTTACTCAAAGACGGATTTCACCTCGTAAGCACCAGGACAGTCTCCAGTGAAGAAAAAGTCGAATGCTACAGTTTTGAAAGGGCACAGAGGGCTGCAGGCCTTACCGTCACAGTGAACCAGACTCCAGGGAGCTCCGGGGTAGCACAGGCAAAGAGAAGCCAAGTGCCGAAAGGGAAATAAAGGCTTGTCCTTTCATCTTTTGAAAGTGGAAGAGGGGTGCGTCAGCACTAGCGGCCTTTTTTTTTTTTGTTGGCTTGTTTGAAACTGTAACTATCGAGGGAAGTAACAAACAAACAGGTGTGGTTTTTTTTTCAAGTATTCAGAAAAAAAATAATTGTTCTCCTGCCTTTTACTGTTCTGTCCTCTTCAAATCTGAATAAAAGACCCACCGATTGAATACTGGCTTTGTCGACCAGATTCCAGCATTTTCAAGGGTTGAGTTTGTTTCGCTCTGTGGCTAATATTTATGTTAGGACTCACAAAAAAATCAGCCACTCCTGAAAAATGATTTTTACGTTCTGTGCTAATCGTTAAGTAGTTTTTAAATACATGATAATACGTGAAGAAATAACAGCTTGACACAAGCCCTTTGGAGAAGTGGCTGGAGGAGGAACGCAAACCTCAACGGCTGAATATTGCTTCTCTTTTCCAAAGATACACTCGCGCCGAGTCTCTTGCGATTGGCCGAACACAATGTAATGGAAACATCCCAAGTTGTGTTGCTCTGCAGCTCCAGACACGAGAAAGTGAAGCCACTGCTACTGTCCGTGAAATAAGGTGTTACTGTCTCTTGCAGAATACTCCTCTGTCCTCTGTTCCCACTCTGAAGGCATTAAGCTGCTCTTCAGTGCCGAGAATTGAATCTTAAAGGTCTTTGTGAACAAAGGCTCGGTTAATTCTTACATCTTTAACTATAAAAAGAATGAAAATGATAACTAGTCCTTCAGATGGAAGAGTTAGAGCAGTTTTAAACAGAAGAGTACAAAGGGTTTCTTAACACTTGTGAAGTGCTAAACAGTTAGGAGGAAGGCTGGGCAAAAGTGGCTTCAAAAGCCCTGGGAATGTTAGCCCCGTACAACGCTTCGTAAAGATGCCAAAATTAGCTCAGGTACCAGGAGAGGTAAGTTAATGAGGCCTTACAAATTAAGAATCTTTTATCTTCCCTTCAAGGCTAGAAAAGAAGGTAGCAATAACTTCCAAGGGTTCATTATTTGAGTCTGACTTTCATTGTTGATAAAACACCAGCTTTCCAAAGGTACAAACAGCCAAGTAGAGCTTGTTTGGGCTAATTAGATCTGGCTTTTTGTTAGCTTTAAAATACAAATTTATTACATTTAATTGCAGCACCATTTAAAAAGGCATTGGGTGGTGGGAATCGCCCATCTCTTTCTTGCCTGTGAGAGTTTCAGTGACATGGGTCTTCCCAGACCGGTGGTGCCACTCTCTGACATCTCTTTTCTTTTCCTTCCACTGTCGTGCATTTTAGCTTGACACAATTTCGGAATTTCAGCAATGAGGTCCTCTACTTGTTCTAGAGCTTTCTGGGTTGAGAATAAACATGATTAGGGGACTACATCTCCTAAGCTAAGGCTTACAAGTTCTATAAAGCAATCAATTTTGAGGAACATAAGCGTGGATGTTTTCTGTTCAAATGGGATATTCTTGTCAGTAATGCCAATACGTTCATATTCGCCTTGATACAAGATATTTTTTTACAGTGAGAACCATCATTAATGGGAACAGCCTTCCTAGGGATTTGGTAGAATGCCCATTGATGAAGGTTTTCAAGATGTAATTGGATGGGGTGCTAGATAATCTCACTTGGGCTCCCTTTCCCACAATATCTTGGAACAGATGGTTCCTTACAGCCTGGCTTATTCTGTGATTCTGTGAAGACCTGAAAAGTTCGGTGTCAGAAGGCTTATCTACCATGGTGGACTTTGAGGTCAGACTGCTGATGGCAGCATTCAGGTGACACAGCAGACAAGGCTGCTGTGCTACAAAGACAATGCTACCCGTCTTCTATCTTAATTTTGAGATCTGTGGTACTGACTTTCCAGAAAAGTTCCCATTCCTTGAATTGGGATAAAACTGAAACCAAAAGTGATGAGTATTGAGTAAGTCAGCGACTGTGAATGTTGTTGATGAAAGGACTTGTCAATACTAACAAGAAACACCAGATAAAAGTGTCAACTTTTTACAGGGAAAGGGAAAAAAAAAATTAGTATTTGAGGCTGTAATTAAACATCATGCCTGAAATGACGGCTGATAGCAGCAGTATAAACTGAGACTGGTTTCAGAACCCCTGGTGAAAACAAAATTAGGCTACTTCACCTACCACAGAAATAGTGAGTTTATTTTCCTTGCCATAGCAGCCACTTCGAAAATTGAAGTTTGGATTACTTTTTCTTTTCTTTTTTTTTTTTTTTTGAATAAAATGAAAGAAAAGATGAAAAATTTCCAATTTTAAAAAGCCCTGGAGTTTTAACCTATGCCATCACTCACGCTCCGTGGCTTTGGCAAAAGGAGTATTTGTCACCGTTTCGGTAACAACTTGTGATGGGTTAGTGCTGAACGTTTGCTGATTCCCTCGTGGGTTAATTTATATTCAGCAGAAACACCATTCTATGAATGTAATATTTTGGTTCTGGAAGAATATACCAGCGCAAGTTCCTGTCCTGTAAAGAACCGTGATACCCTTTACTTTGCCCTCATGTAAGAGTGTACCACGGGACCACCCATCATTTTGAAGTGAAGCACATAACTGTCAGTGAGTTTGGATTCCCAAAATTCCTCTAACGTTTCTTCTTACTTGGCAATGAATTGAGAAGTGTCACCTTCTGTTGCTTGTGCACCTGCAGAGAACGTGACATGGCTCTCACATGGTGCTTTTGGTTTGGTTCAGTTTGGTTGTTTTTTTTAACTGGGAGCTGCTTAAATAAGTTTGAGAGTGTGTGTGTGTGTGTGTGTGTGTGTGTGTGTGTGTGTGTGTGTGTGTGAATAACCTGGTAGAATTGTTTTGAGTGTCTGACTGAGATCAGTAGGATAACCATGACTTTTGATTGAAAATAATTTGGTATTAAGCCAGTTCTTCAAAGGAAGGCACCTTTCTGGGTTTCTTTATGCACAAAGTGAAATCACAGAGTCATTAAGGTTGGAAAAGACCTCTAGGATCATCAAGTCCAACCTACTACTCATTGGCTTCATGATCACTAGACCATGCCCTGAAATGTCATATCCAATTGCCCTTTGAACACTTCCAGGGATGGTGACTCCACCAGTTCCCTATGCAGGCTGTTCCACTGCCTAACCACTCTTTCAGTAAGGAAATTCTTCCTAATGTCCAATCTAAACCTTCCCTGGCACAGTTTGAGGCCATTACCACTTGTCCTATCGTTAGTTACTAGGAAGAAGAAGCCAACACCTGCCTCACTACAACCTCCCTTCAGAGAGCAATAAAGTCTCCTCTCAGCCTCTTCTTCAGACTAAATGATCCCAGCTCCCTCAGCCTGTCCTCATAAGACATGTTTTCCAAACCCTTCACCAGCTTCGTCACCCTTCTCTGTACCCGCTCCGGCACCTCAATGTCCTTCTCATACTGCGGTGCCCAAAACTGGACACAGTACTCAAGGTGCGGTCTCACCAATGCCAAGTACAAGGGCACAATCACTTCCTTACTTCCATTTCTGATACAGGCCAGGATGCTGTTGGCTCGCTTGACCACCTGGGCACACTGCTGGCTCATGTTCAGCCAGCTGTCAACCAACACCCCCAGGTCCTTCTCTGCCAGGCAGCTTTCCAGCCACTCATCCCCAAGCCTGTATCTCTGCATGAGGTTGTTATGACCAACGTGCAGGACCCAGCACTTGGCCTTATTAAACCTCATACAATTGGATTAAACCTCATACAATTGGTCTTAGCCCACTGATCCAACCTATCCAGATCTCTCTGAAGAGCCTTCCTGCCCTCAAGCAGATCAACACTAATTTCATGTCATCTGCAGAGATGGTAGAGCTACAGGTGGTGTAGCTTCAACCTACAACTAAATGGCAGTACTCACAGAGGAAGGAGTCAAAGTGTATTCACTTGCAGACTTATGAATAGAAAAAGAGCATTGTTTACTAGGAGGATCTTCAGCCGGCTGAGGTAGCTGCTGCTCTCCACCTTTCAAGATGATTTGTGGTACTGCAGAGTTGCTGAACCAGGATGTTTTCTTACTTTTCTTCTGTGTCCTCTTTGGGGTGGTTTGCAGCGTATCCCATAGGCACTGAGAGAGTTATTTAGAAGAAGCAGTGGCCAGTATTTTTACTGCACCTTCCCTTCTGAGGTCCCAAACAGGCAGAGCTGCAGCAGAGCTGACTCAGGGCAGGTATCCTCAGCAGAGTAGTTCACACTGGTGGATTTCCACAGCAGACAACGGCTGTACAAGTAGCAGTTTAGCTGGTGGGAACTCAGATTAGCTATGAGTCTGAGTGATTTTCAAAGCCTTCTGGTCAAATCCAGATTAGGTGTTAAACTGAGTACTTTCACCCAAACACTGGCAGGCAAGTCAACTCTAGAGTTTCACAGCACGATCCCTGCTGGACTAGAAGCAAGTCACTGTAGGTGACTTGGTCATGCTTTTACATATGACAGAATCAGGAGCTCTGCTCACTCGCGTCTAGCTCTATTTTTGATTAAATAGGTTTTTGAAACATTTAGACATTTTTTTTCCAATAAAGTTGGAATTTGTGGTCCCTGACATTATCCACTCCTTCAAGTCATTGCCAGCTTTCTCCAGAGAATTCTTTTTTTCCCAGGAAGGTGCAAAATTTGCCGACTTTTAGTAAACTTACTGCTGTATTTGCCATTTTATTCTTCCTTGGATTCAGCAAAAATGTGCAAACTATTCCGCTGCCTGAGATGCTAGACATGGACTGCTGTAGTGCTGGGGGCGAGGGGCGAGCGCTCTTGCTTACATAGTGAACAGTGAGCTCTCTTCTGCTTTTCAACATACACGCAGATTGCCAGCACAGCAACATCACTGGAGGGAAAGGACACTAAGCAATCAGACAGCACCATTATTCTGTCCCACACGGTCTGCAGTGTACATGGCAAAAGTAGATCATCTGAAAAGAGGCGACAGGGTGCTCAATTTGCAAAGGGCAGATGATTCAGAAAGGCAACACCTTAGTCTTAGATTTTCTTTCTTATGTTAATCACTTTTTTCCTCCTTTATAGCTGCCTTTCATCCTGTATTTCCATATTCAAGACTGTCAAGGACTTTACCAGTACAGTCTTGTGGTGCCTGTTGGATATCCCAACAGGATAGAGCCCCCACACTTGTTCCACCTCCCTGTTCCCACACGCTGTTGACTTCCTTTCATAGTGATTACATTTTTGTGGTTTTACGTAGTTCTTTGTGTGTTTCTTCACACACTAGGAATTTGTCTTACGTTTTTCTTACCTCTTCTGGGGACGTGTCACCAGAATCGTTTGGTAACGAACCAGGAAGGAGAGAGGCTGATGCGAAAGATCTTCCTGTGCTTCGGTATTGATTTCAACATGACAATTCACGAGGGTTTTTTTTGCTTTTAGGAAGTACGGTCACTGCATTCTTAAAGGTTCTGCAGCCAGTCCTCATAAGATTGTATAACTGATTAAGAATAGATGTTGAAATAAAGCTATTGCAACTGATGTTATGTTTAGACTAAAAAAGACTAATCTCTTAGTGCTGGCCATAGTGGGATATTTTCCCCTTTACTAAATCATTCCAAACCACTTCGCACTTCCCCACATAATTGAATCTCATGGAAATAGTAGAAGACTCCACCCTAAGATGCTGTATATGAGGAATTAATAGCCGTAGGGCAAAAGAATGATGCTGGAGTAATTGAATCCTGCCCTGCTTCTACAGGCTTGTAAATAGGAGTAGTCACTTCTGCTCTGACTTCGGAGAAACTTTTCTTCACATTTGGCTGTTCCCAGTTCTTACCTATTTTGGTTGGTTTCCAGTTTTCCAATGCTCAAAAATGACTCCTTTAATCCGAGCTGAGCAAAGTCGGTAAGTCTAAGGAATATCCAACACACAATCAGGGTGATGCTTTGTTTTGATCCATAGCTGAATTCAGTATCAGAAAGCCACCAAAGAGGATCAGAAGTCCTGTTTGAGATCAGAATGAAGCGTTCAAAACTTTGAATGTTTTTATTTAAAAAAAAAAAAAAAATGCTCCCAGATTGCTGGAAAGTGTTATTGAATATTCATTGAGAAACAAGCTGGGAGCTATCCAAGGGAGGGGAGGGAGACTCATTGCCTCTTACTCTTTCCCTCTGATTTGTGCTGAGCCATTGCCAGGCTTTAACTTTACAAGGTTTATTTTTATTGATTTTCAACAATAAACAGTGGGAGTATCTACAATAAAAGATTTACAGTGCATCATGAGGAAATACAACTCCCTACCAAACATTATATTGATCTATTCCCAGATGCTACTGAAACAGCATATAAAAGCCCAAATGAAGTCCAGTGATGGAGAACTTCCTCTCTCTAGTGACAGACGCGTATGACTATTATGTCTTCAGAAAACAATAAAAGGGAAGGGCGTGACTCTGCTTCTTTGACCATATCTTCAACAGCCCAGTTAAATCTGTCAACCCCATGTAATCCACATAAATAAAGAATTTGGGAACCAAGGGAACTGCGAGTGCGTCTAAAGATTCCCATTCTTTGAAGCTGCCTCTCCTGCTGCAGTCAGGCCATAATTAGTCACAGAGGGCCTTGTGTTACTAGAAAATGGATGGACCAATAATAGTTTGAATAGTCTGGAACTGGCTGGAGATGTGCCTGGAGCCCTGAATGCTCTCCAATGGGTGGGTGGGATGTAAATCACTAGTCATCATATAAAATACAAATAAATCTGACTTTTAATTTAAAAAAAAAAAGGACTGACAGTCTTCTAGATCGTCATGTAGTTTCTGCTGAAACAACCCCCTGAAGTGTGATCTGATGTCTAAGTTTTTCCAAGAAACCTTCCTCCAGTTCAACTCTGTTTCCATTCTAATGCAACGGTTCAATAATTGGTGGCTTCTTTCTGGTCAGAAGGATGATGAATGTAGTGCTAAAGGTTAGAAACAGTAATGGGTACAAGTCTGCTGTAGAGAATGAATTAAGGACTTTGCTTTCTAAGCAAGTTTGTGCTACACCAGTCAGCTGAGAGCTCGCTGAAACTCAAGAATTAAACGTTGCAACATTGTTCTGTCTGGATTCTCCGTGGGAGAAAAAGCTAACAGATTGGAAACATCAAGTCTGGGGTTTTACTAGTACTTTTTGGAGTCAAGACCTCAGTTTTCTTCAAATTTCAAAGGCAGTTTGTAGCTTTTGCTGAGTGCCTCCTGAAAAGACCAGTCTATGGTTTTGGTTTTTGTTCCCCGGTGATAACTAAACTGAGTAATAAAATAATTGCTGACATACCGTTTTATTTACAATGTCGTATTCAACAATAAGCAGAAGGCATGCTGATCCTTCTCGCCTTTAGTATTTGTGTCCTTTTACTACATCTTCAGCCTGTTCCTTGGCCTGGTCAATGGTGGAGGGAAAAAAAAGGCTAAGTGATAAGGGCAGGCAGAGACCCACAGAACGAGGCAAGCTCACTTCTTTCCCATTATAGAGAGGAAGTTAAGGAATACAATTCATCTGGAAAGTCACTGTCTTTGTGAGACCAAAGAGACACAACTTCTTGTATTGCAGGAAAGACAGTTAACAGAGCTGTCAGAAATTTCAACGCTGCTGGACAAGGAAGAGCAGATCTTATAGGGGTGAGTGAATGAGTGGGTGAGAGCCGCTAAAGGAACGTGGAAAAGGCTGAATGGAGGTGAAAAGGAAGAATGACTTAGATGGAAGACTTAAATGTTCATGAGACCACAGGCGTGTTTTAATTTTTTTCCAAGGTATTAGTGGACTTGCAGAGCACCTTACATCAATAGTTTGCATACTCGAAGACAAAATTTCTCCCTTGGATGTCATTTCTGCATCTGCACTATGAAGTGAAACGTTGCAAGATCCAGACATGAGATGGGTTAACCGTGTTCATGCGTCACATCTGGAAACAGAAACTAAGCTTTTGGTGACCAAATCAGCAAACTCTGAAGATCAGAACACCGGCACTGCTTTGGCAGCACTGGGGTTATAAGCCTCCTGGATACTTAGTGGATACATCCTGTTGGCTTTGTTTCAATTCCAGTTTCAGTAACTCTGTTAGTAAGTTCCTAGTTTTCCATAAACTGGAAGCGTATCTTCTGGAACAGACTGGTTTACATTGCATTTTCCCCATTTGCAAATCCATCCTTATGCCATATAATTTTCCTTTGCTACCTATGAGTGTTCAAAACATTATCTTTTGAAACTGGCTCAGTAAACTGTGGATCCTTGGGACACGTTAATGGCTTAATGATTAATAAGGCCACATCAAGAATGTAAGTGAAAACTTTGTAACTGCACAGTCCCTGATGTGACTGAGATCCTTCTCCCATCTTCGGTTAGGATAACGATGCTTTCTGCTGTTGTTGAATATGAGTTTTCTTTGACAGTTGAACTGTGATGGTGCAGTCCAGACTTCACTGGTGTTCATATGCATGCCCAAAATCTCTACTGATACATGTGTTAAAGGATGGGCAAAAGGTCATCCTTTCGCTAGACTCATCTTTTATTTCAGAGATTCTCTGCAGAACTTTGCCGGAAAGTGCACTAACAGGCATGGGGACACTTGTGCGACCGCTTCCTTGGCTATACCTTGCCCTTGTAAGTTGTGCTCTAGCAGTCCCCTGTGCTTAGTTATTGAAAGATTGACTCACGCTCTCGCTGAACTTCTGAGGCAGGCTCTGATAATAAATAGAAAAGTTGAACATCACGTGAAATCATACAAGGCTAATGGGACATCAGTCTGCCATGGTTTTGATCATCTGTGTTCTGTGAAGGGATCTATACTGACTTCTTGTCTACCCCCAGCACCAAGATACAGCCATGAGCGGAGGATCTAGTGACAGTTCTTAGGAGACCACATCCAGAATGTTCAGGATATTAATATGTGCGTTTTTGTTCTTCTGAAACAAGTGGTGACAAGCACGCGGGTCTTCTACTGGAAGCAATGACTCCGGTTACAAAGATCACACTGCTCCTTCAGGCTGGTTGGGTAACCATGTGGAAATAAGCGTTTTGAAAGCTCAGAACAGGGCATTTTAACCTGGCAATGAAAAACTGCTAGCTGAAAATATTATTCCCTATCTGATCTTTCAGGTGTATATATTCATCATGTCTCTTGAGATCTGGGACAGCCAAAGCAAGCACTGTACTGGAATTGAGTCATTACCATCTTTTCCTGTCCCTTTTTAAAGATATGGTGGGATGTTTTTTTTCCGTAGGAAAAAAAGGTGGTGTTACTAATGATCTAACATGCTCTCATTAAAATGCCCCGGGACAGAATGGAGTCAATGAGTGACTAAAATAGAAGATGCAGGTCTGTCTGTGTGACGTCTGGTAGGCACTAACCTGATATAAAAGCATTTCAGCGGTTGAAAGGAAAGGGTAGAACTATAAAAACATTCTGAATATTCCATATCAAACAACCAGACACCACCATGTTGATGAAAAAAAGCAGATGAACTGCTACACATGCGGAAGCTGATTCTTTGGGTGTCAGTTTTTGCTGTTATTGGAGGCAGCTTTCCTTCCAGAGAAGGCTGTCCTGAGACAATGTTCTAGTCTGATGGCTTTTAATCCTGGCTTTGGTATTTGGTAAAACTGTCCTGCTGATTGACTCTTTGAAGGCTTTACACTCATCGGATCCACATAATGAGTCAGGAGCTGCCTTGTGGTGAAAAACAGAGAATGAAATGTGGACATGGACACAACAGGCAACAACAGGCTTTCATTGAAGGCTGAAGTTGAAGGTCTAGATGGCACCTCAGGGAGCCTTGGTGTTTAAGAAATGTTCACGAGAATATAGAGATGCTGAAAAATGCAGGAAGTTCCCACCTCTATAAGCTCCCCTACTGTTAACCACACCTGACCTCTCTACCTTGTGTAGAGCCTTACAGTCCTCTTCTGGGTCTGACTGAGCACAGGAATATTTTCTACGAAACTAGTCCTACAGGATGCTGGAAACTTAACAGAAAATGACCTCTCAGTACCAGCAGAGCAGAGAATGGCTGAATCAACACCAAAGGCTGAACATCCATGGAGTCTTATAAGGGGTAATTCTGAGCCTGATTTGGCAGTGGGGTTCTGGATGGCTGTGGTGGGTTGACCTTGGCTGGATTCCAGGTGCCCACCAAACTGCTCTATCACTCCCCACCTCAGCAGGATGAGGACAGAGGGTGAAAATAAGATGGAAAAAACCCTTATGGGTCAAGATAAAGGCAGTTTAGTAAATCAAAAGCAAATGCTGCACACAGAAGCAAAGGAAAACAAAATATTTACTCTCTGCTTCCCATGAGCAGTTGATGTCCAGCCACTTCTCAGGAACTAGGGCTTCAGTGCGTGTAGCAATTGCTCTAGAAGTCAAACACTCTAATAACAAACACCCCCTCCCTGCCATCCTCCTTTCGTCTTAGCTTCTATTGTTCAGCAGACATCATATGGTAAAGGAATAGCACTTTGGTTGGTTTGGGTCAGCTGTCCTGGATGTGTCCCCTCCCAAGATCTTACCCACCCACAGACTCCTGGTGAGGGCAGAATGTTGGAGAGACAGCTTTGATGCTGCGCCTGCACTGCTGAGCAGTAGCCAAAACACCTTTCTAGTTACCAATACAAAGTGCAGGGCTGCTATGGGGAAAATTAACTCCATCCCAGCCAGACTCAATACAATTGCTCTGTTTGCTTGCAGCTGAAGAATCCAAAGGTGATTCAACCTTGTCAAAATCAATTTTGGTGTCATTGGCACTGGTAATTTCTGCTCTGTCATCATGGCTGCTGAGAGATCCAAGAACTGTAGATAATGAACTGTAAAATATCCAAGGTAATTCCAACTTAGCATCATCAGACAGCCTGGTGTTCCCAGGTTTGAACTACGCTTAACTTCAGAAGAATTTATGTAGGCGAAAACCAGGATCTGCTTTGCAAATGTTCTGCAACTTGTCACCCTCTAATCAAGGTCTAGCCATCTTAGGAGACCTGCTGACAGCCTAGGGCCAGAAGTGGGAACAGCAAAAGAGTTCTGGTCTTTCTCAGTGTTTCTGCTCAGGCAAACTAGAACCAGAGGCCAGGTGCCTGTATCACTTGTGACATCTTGAGGCAAGATGTTTTACTTGCTCAGCCTTCTTCGAAGAGTCATGTGATGTCATCACGCCAAGTAAAATGTATCTTACATGAATAGTCTTTAATGACACCACTACATGGAATTCCTCCCAGGCTAAAGCAGTTTCTCCAACAAAAAATAAGAGAAATGCTACATTTTTTTCTAAAACTAAAACCCAACCTTAACAGCTATCCAAGTATTAACATAAATTAGCAAATAAAAGACTCCCTGGTATAACACTGGCTGATGAAAAGCTCTGTAGCCACCGGCAGCCTGAAGAGCGAGGGGAGGGCGGGATTAACCCTGCTCTTCCACCAAGACGCACAGTTCTTGCTTTCATGGGTGCTGCAGGATTACGTTCTCCCATACAGGAGCATCAGACTCAAAGAGTTTTTTTGGGTCTGTCTATGTAGTACCAAGAGGAGGATGAAAGAAACTGGCAGAGGTAAAGAAACTCGATAGAAACGAATTGGTTTCAATGTGCAGGGTGACGGAGAAATTCCTATCCCAAGGGCACGCTTTATGGGGAATCCGAGTAGTTTCACCAGGCCTAGACATCTCAAAAGAAAGAACCTGTTGGCAGCCTGAGAAACTCAAACACTGTAAATCACCAGGAGCAGGTGCTATTTTTACAAGAACTCGGAAATAAATGTGAAAAAATAGAAATACATTTAACAATTTGTCAATTACCATTAAAAACATCCACTGCTCTGGACAACTGCTCATAGCAAAAGAGAAAAAGGGGCCATTTTAGTGGAAGTAGAGATACTTTTCATAGTGTAAGGTAGTGCCTTTCTCAGGCTACTTACTTTAGGCCTGAATAAGCATAAAATAATGGGATCACAGTATCACAGCTCTGCAAGTAACCTGTATGTTCTAAGCTACTAAAATTCCTTGAACAAAATAAAGGTTACAGATATTCCAAGAACCACGAGGAAGTCCGAAAGTGAGTAATCACTCCTCAGAAGAAGAAAAATGTAATTTTTCTGATAAGGGCAAGTTATTTGAATCTTCTTCAACCCGTAACAGGCTTTAATCACTGCCTCTGATTTGTGAGGGAGATTGTAAACTCTCCTGTCAAAAAAAAAAAAAACCCAGCAAAACAAAACCCAAACCAACAAACCCCAAAACAACTCCAAAAGCCTCTCAAACATAGAAAAAAAACAAAATAGCTTGAGGATAGACTGAAGGAGGGAAGAAGTGAATCCCCTTGATGGTTGCAGAACAGCCACAAAGTTCTTGAACGCTGCTAGTTTCTCCCTGCTTTCCCTCTTCAGCAACTTCGGAGAAAGTAGGAGCATAAAGCAGTTTAAAGCCACCTTTCCTGGTGCTCTCTTCAGCAATAAACCCCAGAACTTTGGCATAATAAGAAGCCTGTGATGCACTTCACAAACAGTCAGTTATCTCGGTGTTCATCTACTGGAAACATAAGCTATTCCTTTAGTGAGCTTTAATGGGTACTTATATTTATTGTATGCTCATCTTACCGTTACTTCAGGAAACATCTTAGGAAAAGAATATGGAACTTGCAAGGAGCTGCACAGTTAGTCCAATAAAAGCAAATTCCGCTACCCTTTGAAATCCTACCTGCAGCCTGCTTTCATCTGCGAAGGGCAGCAGCCATCACTGCCAACAACCTTTGAACAAAAGCGTTCTGTGACTTCCATTCTTTTTTTGCGCATGTCCTTGATTTAACCTGAAAGATGGGGAACATCTGTGGGCGGCTTCCACTGGGCACTTTTTTCGGGTAGCGGGATAAGTGAACTTGAGTCCTCCTGGCTTCTGAAACCCAGCTTTTCTGTTTCATGGAAGAGTTCCCTCGCCTTGAGATCGCTTCAGCCAGCTTCTTAAAACTCTTCTGATGGATTTTAGCAAGCCATGAATATTTTTAAGCAGCTCTTTCATCTCTCTCTGTCTTTTCCATTCCTCCTCTTCAACCACAGCATGTCTCCTTAGCCTCTGTTGTTTTTGCCAACTGTTCTAAGATATCTAATTACAATCGATTTTTTTTAATGTGTACCAAAGGGGATGGGGAGAAAGAAAGAGTCCTTAAGCACTTTGGCTTTCTCGGCATCATGCTAGGCTCCTGTTCTGCGTTGTAGCCAATTAATTCTCCCAGCACTTTCTCTACTGCTGTTAACGACTATGGATTTTTAGCCACAAACCCAATTCTTCAAATGAAGACAAGGTTTTATAACTTAGGCCATACCTGATGCAGAAAGAGATCAGCTCTGCATGGTTTATCTCAGAGTAGAAGATCTTGTGCCTCTGAGACAGAGTTCTTCCTGGAAACTTTCCTTGCGTCACTCATTTCCACCACAAACGCTGCCTTTTAAGCACGCATACGTCATCAGACTCTAGACAAAAGCTACTTGCATGCACTCCTACAGTACCTCCAGCATTCCATCACCACGCGGATACACAGTGACCATTACAAGGCTGACTTTCGGTTCCTTTTACAAACGCTTTTAAAGAAGTGCCAAAACACCCAACACACGTCCTTCAATTTTCCCAAGATTTTAGACACTTACTTCTTCTGAAGAACAAGGTTTTTGGTTTCTTAAGACATGGGAAAACACAACCTGGAAGTAAGCAGCTAGTTGCACTGGTAGCAACTTAAGCCACGCACAGAAGAATAGATTAAAGGAAAGCAAACACCGATAAAAAAAATTCCCAAGCCTCTTGGCAAAAACGTACCTTGTTAGATAGCAGAAGCTCTCATAGGTATGACTGCAAGAGAGTCCCAGTCATTACATAAGGCTGGAGCCTCTGTCTGGCTGGTTCACTGCTAGCTTACAGACTTGCATGTTTTAAAATCTATTACCTGCCTTCTCTAAATACTTTGGAATAGCCAGGCTGTAAATGCAGTATTAATAAAGGATGGTAGTTGTAAGTTTAGATCACAAGGACAAAGTGCTGTTCTACATTTTCACTGCGGCTCTTTAACAATAAGCTTCTATAAAGCCATTAAGAAGCCGAGCGCAGATACTCTATTTAGCCGAGCTTTCACATTTCTTGTATACGCAAGAGGGATAAAACTCGATTCAAAGGTAAAAGTGCACACCATTTTCCCCATTTTCTCTCTTTGTGATATGGGAATGAAAGCAATGGCTTGTTGAGTGCAAGGAATTGCTGAATTCGAGCACAATTCATCTCTGGAACCACCACAACAAGACAACCAACAGGGGGCTGTCTGGCTACACGATGTTATCGAGCCTGCAGTGAAATCCTTTTCCTGACAGTGTAACCTACCGTCCTCGCACTCTTCCTAAAATTGGTTGTTGCATAGGTCATTTAACAGATTTCATACCTCCCAAACAGCAGATCTTTTTCATCTTTGTCTGATACTACTGGAAATGTCTTATTTCTGTGTCTGACGCTTCATTACACATAGACAGATAATGTAGTTTACATATTTGTTGACATGTCTGAAAAGAACAGATATTGCTTATCGGAAAAGAGGGAGGCTTTCGCATCGTCTTGATGACAGGCAAGGTGTGTCACAGCCGATTCCAAATGCTAAGAAGCTGTATCTATAGGAGCATTTTAGCGTTAGTTTCATTTGTAGATGCCAATCTTCCGTAGAAGGGAAGAGGTAGACCAAGATGATGCTGGCCCCTTTGATACTGATTTAAAGAGCAGATAGGCAAAGTCTGTCTGTAGGGGTATCAAGAAAGGAAGAATAAAGCGCTAAATATTCCTTATATTGGTCAAAGCAATGGAAATTAACTTTTAAACGGGACTGCCATGCTCAGGAGTGGAGGGAACTTTTCCTTGGTGCCAGCACTGTTGCTCACACAGCAAGCACATTCAGCTAGCTGAGCTTACCAAAAACGAACCCAAAGTCATTCAGTGAAACCACCACAGAAATATCAGAGCCAGGCTAATAGTGAAGGAAACAGGAAGACTGTCAGTCCCAAGCTTGTCTGGCTTGAGAACCACAGGACTGTAGAACCATAGTCATATATTATTGTTGACTATTCTAGCTGGTCCAATAATATAATCCCTGAAGCTTTTCCTTTGCCTTTATTTCAATAAAATATTAAAAATGTATACAATTGAGACTCTATATTCTATAATTTATGCCTTATATAGTTCAAACTTTATAATACTTAAAGGGTTTTTTGAGTATTTTATGAGAGATTCCAAAATGCTTCACTTCTAAAACCACTTAAAAGTGTAAAAGCTGCTGACAGAAGGTTCCTTTATAGGTAATAAAGCCACATGCTTGCCCTGCAAAAACCACAGGGAAATGTGAAACTTTCTATCCATGGCTGTCTCCTAAGGCTATAAACAGCAGAAGAAAACATTATGGATACATTATTCCCATCTCTCAACAGAAGCTAAGTAAGTCTGCCTCTAGCTACTCAGCACTATACACAGGAGATTAAAGATTCAAACCGGATAAATGCTGCTATAATTAATTTGTTTAATTTCAGAACTTTTAAACTTAGGATTCAAATTTTACATTAAGAGATGGAAGCAATGTTAGATAAATTCCATGTGATTTATTAATACAGAGCTATTGTAAGTGAATCCACCATGAAAAAAAATACTGAGTTGTTGCACCTGAGAGCCATTAAGTAACTTCCAACAGAAAGAAACGGTTTTAGAGTGAAAAGCAATACCCCAGTGATATCTGCCCCCTCACAAAAAGATGTCACTCGTGCCATTGCATTTTCTCCAACATCTTTATTTCTCTTTACAGTTAAACATTTTCTCCTGATGCACACAACTGCCACCTTAGAAAGGAGATTCTCATATATCTCAGCCATAAATTTCCCTTCAAATACAACTTAAAGTTTTTGTTTGTTTGTTTTAAATGAAGAATTGCTGCTCTGCTTCAAATTAAACTGGGATAAAAATAGTAGCTCACCACTTCAGATATATTTCCATCAATCATTTCTTGTGAATTCTATGACAGGAGGTGGTGATGAAGAACATAGAAGGAGTCCAAATATTGACAATTTCAAACATTACTGCTAGTATAGGTACTTGTTCAGGAAAGACTTCCCCCAATAGTTAAGATACCATGATTAAGGGAAAAGCTGAAACATGTTCAGATCTCTATATCTGAGTATCAGAAATTGTTACAATTTAACCAGTTCATTTTTTCTGCAACAGAGACCTTTAAAAGGTACATTTATTGTAAAACATGCAGATGTTCAAACATAAACTTTACTGTTACTTTGCAGAATATTGAAGATGTTCCTCATGAAACAAAACAAAACGGGACAAGTGTTCAATAATAGCAGCTATACCTGCAAAATGAATCGGTGACGAGTTAAGACACAACTCAGAGTATTCTGGAGTTCACAGGACCGGACAAACAGACCATGAATAAACAACATGGAAACTTGGTTTCTCAGCTTGAATTGGTAACAAGGAAAGCCGATTGCAGATCTAGTCTTTAAAAGATGCACAATACTCACTTCTTCCTCTGAGATTAGAATTAATAAACGCTGCAGAAAATTCCATGAAGAAATGGATTGATCGATTGATTTAAACAAACAAAAACCCAACAGCTTTTCAAGATAAGTGTCTATTACAGAATTTCTTACCAATTTCTGCAGCACCTAGAGCAGCAGCAGGCTTCTGGCTTGCAAAACCCACAAACATCCTCCCTGGCTCAGCACCGTGCCAGGCCAATCTTAACCTATTACATTAAATATTCAGTATGATCATGAAGATTGCACTAACACAAGGGGGCAAATGAAGATTGCAGAATCTTAAAAGCAGGAGTTACCCGACTTCTTAGTGTTTCATTTTGTGGTCTTCATGTTCTTTATACAGCTTTTACAGTGAAGTTACTAGGTTGTATTTTGGGGGTTTCCCCCCCAAAAGCATTGTCCTCTTTGAGTTCCACTTCCCATATCTGTTGAAACGCTTTATTTCCACAAAGACAATGAGAGAACTGAAACATCTTTCACATGAAGAAAGGCCAGGAGAGCTGAGACTCCAGCCTGAAGACGAAAAGGCTTGTGTATGTGTGATCTTACCAAAGTTTATAAATGCCTGCTGATGGGGGTCAAGGGAGACATAGCCAAGGTCTTCTCAGTTGCCTTCTGTCCTGTTACTGAACACAACAGGCACAAAACAAAATGCAGGAAATTCTATCTGAACAAGACTGGTTTCAGAGTCTCCATCCTTGAAGATATTCAAAACCTGATTGGACACAGTTTTAAAAAAGACGGCTCTACCTGATCCTACTTGGACTAGATGGTTCCAGAGGTCCCTTCTGACCTCAACTACTCTTATGTTTGGGATGCCTTTTCAGGACCAAAATTCATGAAGCAGCTAAGAGCATTAAGGAGGTTGCCCTCTTCTGTGGGGAATAGGATGAGGGGGATGAAACTGGGAGTGATTTCACAGATGACAGTAAAAGCTACTACTTCATGGTTTGCATTCCCATTGGGATCCGAAGCGCAGAGCACTTCAGTGAATGTTAGGAATTATTTTTGGTGTGCAAGCCCCTTTCCCCAACCCTGACTCATTCTCTTTGCTTCAGGCCAGATCCCTTCTGTCAGGCTGGTGCTCTTTTCAATTTCAAGAAACAAACAAAACCCCCAAATCTTTGCCCAATTGGGGTTGCAACCCCAATTAGAGGGGTTGCAACCCCTCTAATTTTCCACTTCATCAGATCTGTCTTTCCTCTATCAGTTTTCAGCTCCAACTTTTCAACATTAGATTTTTAGACATGCTCCTCTCACTAGCTGTCTTCATTACTATACACCTAAGCCTTAATTTATTTTCAAGCAGGCCTATCTTTTCTTTCCCTTTTACATGAATTAAGCCTCTTTCCCTGACCCTATACAGTTCCCAGGCCTAGCAGAAAATAAGCACCTGAACTGAAAACAGCAAGTCTTCCTTTCTCGCACCAAGCACAATCCTTAGGACCCCAGAGCTGCAGCGCAGATGAGTTCCATTCAGCCACGGGCTATGGCACCACCCACTGTAGGTAAACCTCTGGAAATACAACTGCTAATATTATTTAAGGCAATTGTGAACCATGTGAAAAATATGACATTCTTTTCTAGGTAGTGAGTAATTTGAGTAAATCTTCAGAAGGACTTGAAGTTATTTTTTTTACTCCAGACAGGAACTCTGGTTCCTCAGTTGAGCTCCGGTTCTGCAAATGTTCAAACTGTATTGTCATCGTGTCACTAAACCACTGTAAGTCCATCAAACAAGGCAGTCCAACCTTTCCCTCTCTGCTTCTTCTCACCCACTTCCAGCCAACCCCTGCCTAGTGCTAGTTACGGGGGTTTGCACGGTGTAGCAGCAGGGAACAGGCTGTCTCGCTGTTCCCACGAAGGCCTGCACTGGCACGATGAAGTGGTCAGGAACAAATGGTTTGGTCACTGTAGTTTGACGAAGCAATGCAAATAAGATGTACTTGTAGCATGCTCTCAAATCTTTCTGAACAGGTCTTTAGACTCACATCTAATTCATAGAAGACCTGGAGAAAAAGCCTAGATACATTAAAATACTGGATCTACAAGAGTAACAGGATGGATGGGCCTCTGCAAAGTCCACAGTCTGCAGCGTGCTAACAAAAAATCAGTGGAAGAATAATGTCTTTTTCTTCTATAACCCACAAGGTCTGGTCTTTCCAAGTATTTCTAAGTTTCGAAATGGCTAAAATGTCTGTGCAGGACTTTAGGATTAAGCAGCTACAGATAAATAAGCAAATATATCACAGATAAATAGCAAATATATAGCTACAGATAAATAGCAGACATATATATAGCAAATATAGGACAAGGAGTAATGGTTTCAAGCTGGAAGAGAGTAGGTTTAGACTAGATGTCAGGAAGAAATTCTTCACGGTAAGGGTGGTGAGACACTGGAACAGGTTGCCCAGGGAGGTTGTGGATGCCCCCTCCCTGGAAGGGTTCAAGGCCAGGTTGCATGTGGCCTTGAGCAGCCTGGTCTAGTGGAAGGTGACCCTGCTCATGGTAGGGGGGTTGGAACTGGATGACCTTTAAGGTCCCTTCCAACCTAAACCATCCTATCAATCTATGAAAGAGAACATAGTGCTACTTAAAGAAGCCTCAGGAAGAAGGCTAACCAAATTTAAGCCAGATAACTTTTATTTTTTTTGAGTAGTCAACCTCATTTTCGCCACCTATCTTATGAGACCTGTAGTAGCTTTACTGCAGAGCTTGACTATTGGGAACTGCTCAGGTCTGATCTAAATTGGAAATTTTACCCATTGGTGATTTCACCAGTTCAAATCCATAGCAGAGGTGGACAAGAAAAGCGTTGTTTTTACCAGAAAATGCACCAGGCTGAAATTCTATATTGTCAAATAATGAAGATTTATCAGTTATAACAACTTGTGAGTCCTATTCATCTACACCGTGGTTGTACCTGTGCAACTGCACCAGTGGCAGGCCTGTGAAGCCTGAAGTCAAAACTCATCCCCAGTGTAGATAAGCTTTTTTTTCTCCTTTCAGAACATCTATATGGTGTATAAACATGAATCTGTGAACGCTTACTTGAAGAAGGCATGTGTATTTTAATGGTAAAATATAACAGGGTTAATAAAGTGAGATTAGCAAGTGATACTGAGTCATGATAGTGAAGAAAATAAAATCTTAAAAGGAAACACACTTTCAGATCTTGACTGTATCTAAAATTAGTGACATTTACATAACCATTAGTCTACATTTGACTCACCACACAGTCCTTGCATGCAGCTTTTAAAAGGAAAGGAGCCCAAGTAATTTTCATTCTCACTGCAGCAATTTCAACCATCTCAATGAAAGATTTCCCTGCAAGAGAAACATCTTAGTGGAAGATGAGAAGAAAAATAAAAATCAGTAAACTCACAGTCAGGTACACAGTTTAAATGTCTAAACATAAAATTGTTACCTGTCTATAGACACTGATTTAAGAAATGAAGTGTTTAATAAGTTTTGTTAAAAATTTTAGAAAACTCTTTTGCTTTATGTGCTCACTTTGCTAAAAATACAACATTTCCAAGTTCCATTCATTAAGAAAATGCTGTAAAAGTGAACACACAGCTTGAAGATTTTTTAATATAGCAATACTGACATTTCAAGCAGCACAGTTTTTATCATTTAAAAATAATATATATAAAACACACTTACCCAAACACAGTTAGACAGGTGTAGCTTGAGATGGCTCCTTTAATAAATTCAGCTTTTATGTAAAGCAAAGCATTCAAAGTTACATATATATATGTCTATTCTATATTTACCATCAGATACTACGAAGTCCTAAATACTGTTTCTGAATAGATGAAAATACAAAAGCCATGAGTGTTCATAAACAATCAACATATAAATTATAACAACAAAAAGGCATCAGGAAACACATGAAACATCCTTTTTCATGACTCACATGCAGAAGTGGCTAGCCTTACTTCAGCAGCACAGTTAATACTGGAGATATTTACAGTCTTAACACCAATATTTACGTGCTGCTAAAGTATGACAGACATCAGCATCACAAGATTGACTAATTCTTAAGGGATATTTCTCTTCAAGATGATGAAATCCTTGTATTTTTGAGGCAGCACAATATGGCCTGCACCTTTTCAAAACCCACAAACCATTATGTGCTGCTACGTTATGCCAAGGTGTCTACCATACTTCAAGGAAATAGAAACATATGCTGAAAGCTGAATTTTCTTATTGAACATTAGTTTTCATGTACTGACATCAACTGTATTAGTAAACTAAAAAAATATTTGTACAACATTTGTCCATTGGAGCTGTAAATAACCAGTCAACTTGACAGACTTTATGGTCAGCTGTGTGTAGTATCTTAATGGGACATGAACGAGGAACTAGACAATCGTGTGTCTAATTAGAGGAACTAAAGATTATGCAGATGTTTACGTCCTAATACAACAAAAACGTCTGGGTTATTTTCTAATCCAGCTTTTAGCAATCTGGAAATCTCTGATGGGAAAAAAATTTCTTATATATGAAAGCTGGGGTTAAGAGGAAATTTTAAAATAAGCTTTTGTAAAGTACTGTTTCAGTCCTCAAGCCATTTGTTACCTCTGCAGGTTATCCTTGCCACAAGTTTTGGGCAGACAGATTTACAAGTGTTTTTTTACAACAGACTGTTAGCAAGAACAGTAACTTACCTGTTATTAGGAGGAAAAGTTCATCTGCCCCCAACTTAGAATGGCCATGCTACTTTACTTGAAGAGGTAGGCACAAAACTCTCAGTTCACATCCTTTTCTTATACTAAAGCATGCCAGCATTTTAAGTGCATACGATACTACTTCTACTTTCCCTCGACAACACGAATTATGCTTTCTTTAATGTTCTTATTCCAAATTATTAAGACAAAGCTACTTACACAGCATGGACCCAAGCACTCCATTCCACTTCTAGTCAGTTCATGATAAAATAACTTCCATAAATTAAGAAGGCTATCAGTAAGCACGAAACAGTTTGGCAGGCCACAAAGGGGGAAAGTTTGATAAATTTTCCTTTTCTCCCTTCCTATTTTTGCTGCTACAATGATACATTAGGAAAATCTCTGCTAGAAGAGTACGGTTTTACAAACTTATCAATTAAAGTGAGATTTGTCAGCCTAAGTTTACAGGTATCTGTTCTGCTTCTTCAGAAGCAGATGTTACAGCAACACTGAGGTCTTTTTATATAGTTATCTGGGTACAAATGCTACTTTAGGAGCTGTATAAGAGACATTTCTGGTGCATTTTATACGCACACGGCTATAGTTACAAATCCCGTCCCCCCTTACTACCTATGTTTGTTTTCTAAATCAGAGAGCTAAAATAGTCAAACTAGATCCTATCAGCACAATTTAGCCAATATTTTGGTTAAGTAAAATCTGAATGCAAAGTCAAAATAAACCTAACTGTAAAGGTATGCTGCGACAGTTGGTTTCATCCCTCAAAAAAATAAAATCATGCCAGGCATGATCGAGAAGAGGAAGAGGTAAAGAAAAATATGTACCAGGTATATACAATGTGGAAGGCAAAGATAAAGAAAAAAAAAACCACAGATGCAAGTAAAACTGTTAGCTGGCAGTAAGAGATTTACTTAATTTTTTCTGAGAAAAGAATATGAAAGATGTTCTCCAGCAAGAGAAAATACTGCTTCTTCCCTGTAGACTTATCTTAAAAGATTTGAAATTATTTAAATAAGACAGCTACAACATTTAATACCTTTGGAAGTACATTTCTCATTTGTATGTTCAGGTCAAAGTCTTAATTAGCATCTAGTCAAACACACGTAGTTTCCAGTTGTTTCAATTGTCTAGTTGTTTTTAGCTTCTAGCTTAAGCATGGAGGTTTTTTTGGTTTTTTTTCTGTTGCATAAGTAAATCCCTCTGAAATTAAACTACAAATATCATGAAATGAAGACAGAATATTCTGTTATTAACGTATTTACTGTAGAAAGCAAGAGAACTTGCAGGTAATTCCAGTCCCCTAAATGAACCACAAAACCTCACGTTATGGGACTGGGGCGGGGGCCAGGCTTTTGGGTTATTGGTTTGTTGGGGTTTGTTGGTTTTTTTGCTTGTTTTTGGTTGGTTTTTTTTTTTAGTTTGCTTGTTTTTTCTTTTGTTTTAACTTTACTAGCAAAAATGCCCCAAAACAAACAAGTCAAACACAACACAACTTTAACATTTTCTATGTTGCTATTAAAAATACATTTTATCTGTAAGGAGAATTAAGCAAACTTTCACATAAAACTGAAGACATTTTGTGTGAGAGAAGGGTTTGAAGAACAGGAAAAGGATGAAAGGAGGAAGGCTAAGATAAAAAGTGGACCCATAGCTAAGACAAAAATCTACTGAAATCCAGGAGCGTCTGCACAAAATTTTGTACCTTTATGTTTTGGTCAGAAAGCTAATATAGTCATGCTATTAAAAGTGTTTCTCCTACCTCTATCCTTTTGTCTTAAGATGAGGGTCTGTGGGCGAGAAACAGAGAGGGGAGACCTCAATAAAAGCTGGGAATCATGTATGGGAATCATGTATGCAGGCAGCTCCATTAGATCCTCCCAAGCCCCTCAGCAGAGCTTTTGTTTTCAGGAAGATGGAAAGAGGAAGAATTCTGAAGAAGCAGAACAGAAATTAAAAAAAAAAAAAAAAAGCAGGCTCTCTACACATACACAAGTCAAGAATGCTGTTAGAAAAAAAATAAATTAAAATTCTTCAAAACAAAACACACAGAATGAGGGAAAAAAAAAGGGGGTGTGTTTTTGTGATTGAGGTGCTCCCAGTCAAGGAAGGTGCTTGTTTGCTTATTTATCAAAGATCTGGCCTAATATAAAATATAATGTTCAGTTTTTATTGGCTTATGGTTAAGAGCTCATGACAACATCAAGCCAAAATTCAGTCTCTTTCTGACCCCACGAAAACTAGCTACAAGTGAATTTCTGGCTACTGTAACTACTAATAACCTTCTTAAGTTCTATGTAACATACTGTACTCAAAAAATTACCTACCAGGCCAGCAACTTGACAGTTCAGTGACCTGGAGTAAAACATATCAAAGCCCTTCTATTCAACACTGCATATTGTCTCAGATGCCCAAGAACACGACATGAGATTAAACATTTACCTCGTGCCTTTTGCTCACACCACAAAAGCACTTTCTTGATACACCTTGACCAAAACACCTTCCTTGTTGATGGTGTTATCCACCATTTGCACACAACCATAGTCCATGGCTTGTGGTACGTACTCATTAATGTAAAGCAACATAGAACCACTATGAAAGCAAGGCTACTGTTTCACTGTTCATTGTGACGCTTTCCAAACCTTACTGCAGTTTAAATTTAGGAATCTGAAGGTGAAAGACACCGAAAGACTCTTAGCGTTCCATAGTCTAAAGCATTGCATTATTTGTCCACCAGTGCTACTCTCCTCCATAGCACAGACATCAGAAAGTATTTCTCCATATCTCAGTTTTCCCAGTTTAGCTACTTAGTTTAAACTGGAATTGAGACAGGGTTTGCCCTTAAATGGCACAGTATGAAGTGGGGTGGTTTTGACAAGCGTGTCCTGTTCTATGCATTCCATGAAGAGAGTAACTTACTCAAACAGTAGATGGGATATTTTCCAGTGACAACTTTCTTGACTTCTGGTGAATTTGCAAAGCTCTCCTTGCAGAGCTCTCAGCTCAGTGTCACTAGTAAACCATTCAATATGAACAAACACACTGACAGTTCAACTCTTGCTGCAAAGGCCTTTGTTTTTTATTTTTTTTTTTACTAAATTCATCTGGGCAAAAGACAGAATTAGAGATAAGCTCACTTCACTGTTAAGAAATCTAAACATTTCTATTCTCAAACAGCAAAATTCTAAGATCTAAAAGTGGATGTAAATGTATCTTAATAATATACTGTCTACTCCCCCCCTTCCCTTCCATCCCCACCAGTTTAAACAATAGTAGTTTCACTTTATTTTTGTCATATGCTTACTCGACACTGTAATATTTATACTGCAAACATACTGGAATTTCTAACTCCTGCTCATTCTTAAAACTTATATTTAGAAGTATATTCTTTTACTCCGGCCTTCTAGCTGTTTTTGTTAAGGAACCCTCTTTCCCCCTAGCTCTCAGTGGCACCAGCCTTTAAAGTGATACACATAGATTTAAAAGAGAAGGAAAGATACAACTGAAATATTTCAAAGTATGACTTTAAAGATCTCAGTGTACTTTTGGCTACTATCGCATTATTATTTGGTTCAGGTGTAACCTACAATACTCAACTAATTCACTCAACTTAATTGAGGCTACTTTGTGGTCACAGAGGAAGAAGAATTAAGAGAATAAACCATACACCTTAACTGCTTTTCTCCTGAAGTAACAGGGAGGTTTTGAACTCATGTTTAAGTCTGCAGTTCTAAGAAACAATCTGTCTGTAATGTAGCAATTCTGTGCTAGGGGTTGGGTGGGGCTTTTAAATTTTATTTTATTTTTAATTAAACAACTGTAATCCAGAAACAAATTATTGTCACTTCACCCCATAAAAACATTCAAGATCAAGCTTATACACAGTCTCCATGTATAATAGATCTTTCCATAACTTTTACTAAGCAGCTGAATATTTCTAAGACTATTATCAATTTGTGTTAAAAAGCCACAATTAACGCTTGGATAATTTTCTGAACACAAAGATGAACATTTGACGAGAGATAACTAGCATCAATCTGAAGTTTTGGTTGTAAATTATGAGTAAGGTCGAGCATACCAATTTTGATCAAAAAAAAAAAAAAAAAAAGAATTTTAAGAATAAAGCAGAAACTCCTAAAGNGTCTGTTAACTATTTCCCTATAATGTCAACAATTGTCCCCATGTAACTGTGGCAAAAGACTGGGGGAACTACAGAAGCTTTTTGCAATGTAAAATATTAATAATGAAAGTTAAGCAGACAACTGCTGGTTACTGAAATCTACTGTTACTAAATCTGGAGAATCTATATCACACGTCCAGCCATCTCTCCAAGGACCATCCACAAACATATTTAGACAAGCTGGAGAAATACTGCATGAGATAAACATAAAATAACAAAGCCAGCTAAAAATAAAAACCAGGATGTAAAACCATTAAGAAATCCAGGAGTATAAAAATACCTGGAAATTTGGAAGGGCAGTTATGGTCTCTCAGCATAAAATCCAGTTTTACAACCTTTTTACCTCATCTCAGCACTCCAACCACTGCTTCTACTACTAGCTGGACTCACATACTCGTTTGTATGAGGTGCACTTTTTTTTTCCCCTATTGCAGTCATGAAAACAAACCAAAGGCAGTTATTTGGTACTGCAGTAGTGATGCTTCTATTGGAGGGATAAAGGGCAACAAAAATGCAGTGGATTTATGTGGAAGGCAAGAAACTAAAGGTAGCCAGTTCTGACTTGAACAAGTACAGGGTGTCAAACAGGTTTTATAGCTTACTGGCTGAAAAAGCAGGAGGGGAAGCTGACATAGCACACAAATAGTATAAATGTGTATTTTAGTATATTATCAGTATATTTTAGCATCAACTCTAGCTTAAAGGTAAAACCGAACAACACTAACTCCTCCCACCTCTTTTCCCAGCTCCTGAAGAGTATTTTGTCAGATGTTGATGCATTAACTAGATGGCTATATGAAATATTTTACAGGGAACTTGTAAAGTGTAACAAGCTCTGAGTTCTAACAGAGTTTGTAAAAGCTGTATTTCAGAAAAGCTTTCCAGCTCCTTTGACTGCACTGGTATAGCTTGCACACAACTTTTAAAAATCTGTCTTCTCTGCACCTTTGGCATGCACACAGGAAGAAAACTGTGTGAACACTTTCAATCTGTACCAGCATTCTTTCTGCTTGAAGGAACACATACAAAATTAAGAAAAATGAAGAAGCTATTTTCTAAGTTCTACAAAGTAAGTTTTATATTTCATTACACTAGTCATTAAAATGTTCCTTTCCCCCTTGATGTTATCACAAAAAATATTAATATACAGACTAGTGGATCTACCAAAAAGCAAGTCAGGTCTGTCTTAAAATACAACTTCAGTTTCTACAATAGCATTTAAAAAAACCCCAATAATTCATAACATCTTTTCAGATTTAAAAAAAAGTAAATTGAGACCCATTTTTTTTTCCCAAGTTCTCCAATGAACATGTCCTTAGTTTAATAATCTATTACCTCCAGAAGAGATTATCCTACGATTGTAATTCAAGTTTATAAAACCTGAAGTATACAGAATCACTGCTGGCAAGAGAGAAAATAGAATAATTCTTCTGCAAATAACAATTCCTTTACATAATAAGTTACCCATACAATACAAACCAGTTAAGATAGGAAAACAGGTTCTCCTCTTAAATATATTAGATTAAAAAAAAAAAATCAAAAAAAAAATC
>VWZK01012966.1:113688-163558 GCA_013396935.1 Baryphthengus martii | reverse complement strand
AAAAGAGATTGTCACTTCCTTCTTGATGCTCAGCCCTCATATATTTATACACATTAAATAGATCCCCTCTCAGTCTTCTCCTCTCTAGACTAGAAAGCCCCAGGTTTCTCAGCCTTTCCTCCTAGACAGGTGCTCCAGTCCCTTAATCATTCTTGTAGCCCTCCCTTGGACTCTCTCAAGTAAATCCCTGTCCCTCTTGAACTGGGGAGCCCAGAACTGGATACAATACTCCAGGTGAGGTCTCACTAGGGCAGAGTAGAGGGGGGAGGAGAACTTCCCTCGATCTGCTGGGCACACTCTTTTTAATGCACTCCAGGTTACCATTTGCCTTCTTGGCCACAAGAGCACACTGCTGTCCCATGGATAACTTCTTGTCCACCACGACTGCAAGGTCCTTCTCCACAGGGCTGTTCTCTAGCAGATAGCCTCCTAGCCTGTACTGGTGCATTTGAATATTCCTTTCCAGGTGCAAGACTCCGCACTTATTTTTGTTGAACCTCATTAGGTTCTTCTTCTCCCATCTCTCCAGTCTATCCAAATCTTGCTGAATGAATTCATAGCCTTCAGGTGTGTCAGCCAAACCTCCCAGTTTCATATCATCAGCAAACTTGCTGAGAAGACACTCTGTCCCATCATCGAGGTCATTGATAAAGATGTTGAACAGGACTGGACCCAGCACTGATCCTTGGGGTACTCCACTAGTTACAGGTCTCCAGCTGGACCTGCTTGGAGCTGTTGCGTGCATATGGTCATTGTTTGTACTTCCATCACGAACTTGGAACATCATGCAACCTAACACAGATCTCCAACTCCTTGCTTATTCTCCATACTCTGTATATTGGTATATAAGCATCTCAGAGAGGGAGTCAAGCAATTAGTTTTTACTCTTGCTGTCTGACCGTTCCTGGCCACTTCTGTGGTTACTAACCTATTAGTGAGCCCTGTGTTATTATTGTCACTTATATCACCATTTCCCACCTCACGTGGGACAGCAGACTGAAGGCCATCCTTAGGCTTATCTCTAGTGAACCTAGTTTTATCCCCTTCCCACTTCAAGTCTAGTTTAAAGCCCTTTCAATAAGCCCCATCAACTCCTGTGCAAGGATCCTTTTCCCCCTTTGAGACAGATGTACTCCATCTGTCGCCAGCAGACCCAATGCCATACAAACTTCCCCATGACCAAAGAACCGAAATTTCCAATGGTGGCACCAGTCTCTGAGCCACGTGTAAATCAGATGTGTTTTCCACCCTCTTTCAGTGTTTTTCCTGACCACTTGAGGGATTGATGAAAACATCACCTGTGCACTCGAGCCTTCAACTAGTCGCTCCAATGCCTTGCAGTCCTTTTTAATTGCCTTTGGACTTCTTTCTGCAACCTCATCACTGCCAACCTGCATAACCAACAAAGGGTAATAATCAGAGGGCTGTATCAGAGCAGAGAACTTCCTTTTAATATCCCTAACCTGAGCCTCAGGGAGGCAGCAGACTTCCCTGTGGGATGGGTCTGGTCGACAAATGGGGCCCTCTCTTCCCTTCGGAAGGGAGTCACCTACTACAATTACTCTCCTTTTTTTCTTAGTTGAGGCAGTCCTAAGGTGTGGGGGTGAGTGACTAGCCCTGGGAGACTCACTGGACAGATCTTCATTTCCATCCTCATTTGCCTGACCCTTAAGTTCCAAAGCCCCACACCTACTGTGCAAGGTGAGGGGTGTCGGGAGCGGTTTTGCTTCCCTCTCCAAGGAGGGATCTGTCTCCATCTGCCCCTGTCTCTCAGGTCTCCTCCTTCTGCCTGGTGACAGGAGGGGAGGGGATCCTCCACTTTTTGTAGAGCCTCTACCCGCTGCCTTTGCCTCAGGGTGTGGCTCCACCAATCTGACTCACTCTTGCACTCTCTGATGTTCTTCAATCTTTCTACCTCCTCCCTCAGTTCAACCACCTGCCTAAGCAGATTGTTTATTGGATCACACTTCATACAGGTAGCGTCCCTGACTCCTCAAACAAGCGCCAGGCTCAGACATTCTCTGCAGCCAGAGACCTGCATGGCCATGTGTTTCTGTGGGAGCTGGGTCTGAGTTCCCACATTGTTTCTCGCAGCAGCTCTTGTCCGTGACATGACCATGTTCTTCGCTCCATCTGGGAGGGTACCGATCCCAGCTCGCTGCATCCCTCATGCTGATGTTCTTCCCCACGTGTATGCTCGGCTCGAGCCACACCTCTGCAATGGCGATGGCCGTCCCTTTTCACCACGATCCCCTTCCTCAGTGCGGACAGACCAGCACTGGAGCTCAGCGTGTCTAGCTTGCAACTATCGTGTCCTGTTACCTTGTTGACAATTTGTGGTAAGGATAAACTCTATCACGCAGCATTCATCCTTCATTCCACCAGTACGGTGCATCTAATAAAAAAATCCTCCAAACTACTATTTACTTTCAAAAGTAATTAATAGTCTCATTATTTTTCATAATAGCTCTGAAGAATTCTGATTTTAAGCATTGCGTTAGATACATTACACTACATTACATTAAATAGGAAAAAATGCAAAAAGATCCCAACTTAAGTTCCCAATATTAATACATTTTAAATGTCAGACAAAGTGACACAAGGCTACTGGCAGTTCCCATTGCGGAAAGTGATTAACGTATATTAGCTGTCTGGCTATAATCCAGTAGTAATGGTTTACTGGGAAGGACTGGATGACAGAATGTGTAAGACTCAACAGCATCTGGAAAAGGGACAGGACATACTGGCAACTTCTCTTCCTTCCTTCGAGACATTTTAAATATATCTTATTAGTGACAGATTAAACCACTACTCTTGGCTTTTAACAAGGAAGAATTTCCTCAGGGGCCATTAACTGAGCCTGGCAGAACGGGAAGAAGCATGGAGAAAGCAAGACCCACTCTGACACCAAGCCTGTAATAAAACTGACATTACAGACTCTCAGCCATATCACTTTCCTACAACTAAGATACACTGCATCTACCACATGGTATATACTGCAGACAACAGGCTAAATGTCACATTCCCTGCATCTTACTGTATGTTTGTGTGTATATAGACACATGTATACATGTGCATGTGCAAATAGGCACACATTAGAAAAAGTAACAAAGGTAAGCAGCAGTGAAAAGCAATCTCACTAAAAGCAATCACAAAACAAACAAGGTGCTACACGTTCTACAGCCATAGATTAAAAATCTAGTGCACGTTGGATCACACATTTCCTCCAAGTACTTCCTACTTAAAGTAAAGCACATCCTTGAGAGAAATACCCTGTTTCAATTGCCGCTGATATGGAGCCTACCAAAATCCTTCCTAAGTTGTTCATGTGTTTAACCATGCTCACTAAAAACAGCATTGCCATTCCTGCCTTCGTCAAACTTCATTCTGGGTCTTATGTTGTCTCTGCCTTTGCGCAGCAGATTGAAGAGCATTCTACTATCAAATTTCTTCTGTGTAGGAACGATGACCTTTAACCTTCTCTTTGGTAAGATAAACAGCCTGAGATCCTTCATTCTTTTAGAATAGAAGCACATTGTATAGTCCCTTTAATCATGGCACATCTCTGAGGCCTCTTCAGTTTATTAACATCTGTCTTGAATTATGAAGAGAGCTATGGGAAAAAGATTCTTTTGTGCTCAGAACTTCCCCACACTTCCCTGTCCCTGCTTAGACTATTGGCTGACTGGAAGTGAATTTAAAAATACCGTCATTATCCTCTTCCCTTGTGTTAGGCAAATTTCCTGTATGTCACAATTGTTTCAGTCAGCTTTGATTTTTAAACCTAAGGAGGTTACAAAATCCCCCTTATAAGAGCATCAAACCTCATGTTTGTACTCATATTTGGTATTCTTTCTTTTATGTGCATTTAAGCCCATTTGACAATGAGGTCTCATGTGGAGCCCTGGGTTGTTCTGACTTCCAGAGCTGTTTATCCTAAGGAGAAAACATTTTAAGCTCTGCTTGACAGCCCTTCACGTGAAAAAGAGAAAGAAGATTGCTTCAGTCTTCAGACTTGGACCCACTCATCTGTCAAGCAACAGGACTTATCAGGAACGAAGCTGCATAGAATATGGGATGTAAGTTTGTGCATGCGTGCAGATACCTGTGTTCATGCATACAAGTTCATAACGACATATTCATACTGTGCCAATTTAATGTAGAGAAAAAAATTGTCAGACTTTAGCCATGGAATTCAATTTCCACACAGAGGACTTAAATATATGCTAAAAAGCAAAGCCAATCTTGATTACTTGCTAATGGAAATCATAGATTCAGACAAGGGCTCATAAAATTCCTTTTTATTTAGTCTTTCAAATATTTTCTGCTCCAAAGAATCACTGCATTGACAGGTATACCTACTTCAGAAATATATGATGCAGTTTTTGTCAATATACTGAATATAATTCTGATTTCCAGATATGAAGGACAGCTAACAGCAGAAATGATCAAAAATTAATTCCCTGCTTGATTTTTCCGGGATGGAAAGTAAAAAAAAGAAACTGAGAGTTTTCCCTGGGGGAAAAGATGTATTTTATGATTGTTTACCTGCCCTTCATCAAAACATCTTCTTCTATGTTCAGCTTTTCAACAGCTGTAAGACAAAATTTCATGAAGCAGAGCTTCAGGCATGCTTCTCTTTGGTGTATACTTTTTGTCTTTTATGAATCCCAGTCTAATACCTGTTTACCTATTGAATGTACTAGGACTTGGAAACATAGATCGGCTTTTTTTATCCTATTCCAGGAGCTCAGCTGCTAAATCAGAAATGTTGCAGTGCTCAGCATTGCAGTGGCTGTGCTACGCAGCTGAATATGTGTCTGTATAATGCCAATGTATCACCTCTGACTGTCAAGAAAGACAGTAAAAGCAAAGAAAATCCTGTGTTCATGAAATTAAAAGTAATAAATAGCAAGACTTTCAAACACAGCAGGCATGATACTTGTACACCCTCCAGGGTTTCCTTTGTCTTGGGTGTACCCAACACGAGCTGAGGGTTTAAAGGGCTAGTTGTTATCTAATTTACAAACATAGCCTGCACTGCTTAACATCCTCATTCTTTGCCTTCTACGTGACACCACTTGACTATCTCAGAATCCTTGCACATAGTGTATTCCTCTTAGTGATATGTGTTTTTAAAATGGCTCTAGGAAATGGAGCCATTTAATTTGCCTCATGGGTTTCCACCTAGCCTTGCAAATATCTTGGGTCAATCATGCGTTTCTTCAGCTCATCACCCAGATATATACCTCTGGAAAAGCTTTAAGAGCCTGCAGAAATCTTTCTACTGAGAAACTTGTTAAAAAAAAAGAAATAGATACAAACCTCAATTAAATATGATGTGTAACCTAAAAGCAAGAAACAAATGAGGACAGCCAGGAATGAATTATTTCAGAAATAATCTTCAATCGAGTCAAAAAAATATCCAAAGATACCAGATTTCATGCCTCTCATCATTAATACAAGTGTTTGAATGCATCATGGTTAGGGAAGGTTTTGTGACAGTTCTAATGAGACAATTTTGAAGAAGTAGACCTTATCCACCTCAAAATACTCAAAGGACATAATTTTTGAGGTATAATGAACTTTTGATTGGCCATTTGATATTACTGTCAGGGCTGAAAATGTATCAAATCATTCCCATAAACAATCTGAATATAAGACAGGAGAAAGATAGTTATAGAAAGGCTTTGACCTGTCTGGTACGAATGGATTTCATAATTATAAAATGGCCACGGCCACCTACTCAAAACCAAAAGAGATCCTTTTTACAGCTCTTTTTGCATGCACAGACACGTATGTACTCATTTTCTCTAGTCCCAGTTAAGGAAGGAAAGCTATAAGCTATATTGAGTTAAAAGTTAGAACTGGAGTGTTAGACTATTCCATTTAATAGTTGCTTTTCTCTGTACATATATATATGAAGTGTAAGATCCCTGTGCTGATGTAATTCCCACACACATTAATCAGTATGTTGTCATTTAAGCTTATTTCTCAATTTTCCAACTAACTTCTTTTCTGTATCTTTTTTTTCTCATCTACCCTTCTCCACTTCTTGTGAATAAGCTGTCTTGGCATCATCTTTGCCAGGTGCTGGTCAGATAGTCTTTTATGCAGAAATGTTAGTAAAAATGCGGATTGTGTGTTTCATATGGATGCTGTTATTCTACTGTTTAGTTCGCTTACCTGGAAGTTCAAAAGGATGCAACAAAACAGAGAGAGGAAGACATAAGCCTACAGAAAAAGCTGCTTCGTATATTTACTTTTGTAATTCCTAACTTCTTCTGCTCTATTTTTAGCATTCAGTATTTATTCCAAAAAAATGCTGAATGTAATATTAATCTTTTCCAGATATCTAGTAACTCATGATTTACTTATAAAGATTAGAAAAAAAAGTAGTCCGCATGAAATATTTTCGAATTATTTTACCGTGATTATTATAGTAACAGACTAAAATCATACTGGTAACATGATGTAATATTTTATGTTACAAAATATCAAATAATAGTTGTGAATGATAAAGCAAGTGGAAACAATGTTCAAAAAAAAGGGACAGAATTTAGTGGTCAATTTATTTCCATAAACTGTTAATACTACTGACCTGTGGTTTAAGAAAAAAGATCTGTAAATGCCTCTAAGAAAAAAGTGCTACTAAATGCTTCAATTTCCTTTTTGAAGTGTACATTTTTTTATTGTTGTTTTGCGAACTTTGTTCTTCTAAGTGTATGTTTTATACAGCTTTTGCCTTGGAACTCCCTTGTTTCAATCCCCTAAAACTGTCAAGTGTGACTCCACCTGCTTTATTGTTCCCATAAATTCATATGAAACTAGTAGCTAAATCCAATTTGTGTCATTCTGTCTCTGTTTGCAGCCTATTCTAAATCTCCCAGCATGTTTCACAAAGGTAGAATCCTATTAACGTCAAATAACCACCACTGTATTTTATTCCATGGTTATTACAGTCCTGCTACTGTCACAGCTCCTAAAGAGTCTTGTCTGTCCATGAATCTATGATGGCCAAAACCTGCAAACTCATTACTAACTTCCTGTTCTGTTTTATTTCATCTGATACACTTTTTTTCCTATACTTATTTTTTAATGAACTTAGGTATCACAAGCTTAGGCTCAATACTGCCAAGATGTTGTCAGCCTGTAAAGTGCTAGCAGATAACATGAAAAATCTGTTAACTTCAGATATGCTAACACATAAATTTTGCCCACAAAACATAGTTCTTGTCTTTAGCTTTACTGTAGTTTTTTTGCTTTCAAAGTATTTCATAGGTCCAATTTTAATTTAGGAATGAAGGATAATTTCATTTTTTTTGTTATTGCTTTCTGAGCAAGTCAGAGAATCAAAATATTAAAAACTGGAGAAATTTGTGAATTTCACTGGAAGCCCTAAAATCTAGATTCATGGGTTCATGAAGTGCTGTGATAATCAGGATAACATCCATGAAGTGTTGAAATATCATCAGCCATATCTAATTGAATGAATGTGAGATCATAGCCCTTTCACTTAAAAAAAAACAAAGAGAAAGGAAAATTAAGAAAACTTCTGTTTAACTTGTCATAATGGGAAGCTATGTCTTGGAACCTTGTCTCCACCCGGTACCCTTAATGACTTCTGTAATATATGTATAGAAACCAAGAGACAAAGAGTGTAATATGCTTATTTAAACTATAGTCTAGAAGCTGCAAAGCAGAAATAGCTGTGGGTTTTTTAAAGTTTATTTATAAATAAGTACCTTAATGACTGCATCATAGTGTGCAAATGCCTTGGCACCTACAGCTTGTCTTGAATTTCTGCTCCCTCCACCCCAGCACTCATGCCTCATTAATAAGTTCTTTCTTTATTACCACAATATGTATAATTAGACTACAAATCCTGTAATCCTAAAAATGTAAAAAATATATGTATATATATTTGAAATAAGATTCATAGTAATTTTTCCAGGAACTATGAACACATAAAGAATGTCTTAGTCTCAGGAATGGCTGAGAGAAGAACTCAGGAACTGTCTGAAATAATCACCTTTACAAGGTCTCAAGAACCTAAAGGATGCCTAAAGGATGTGCCTCTACAATATACTACGGGTAAGGAAGATCTTCCACCCATATTCCAAAGATAGTGTTGAGATGTGTTAAATCTAGTGCTGTGCTAAATACTAGCATGTGGTTCCTGGAAAGCCTGGAATCAAAAATAGTGAGTTCATATCTCATGGCAATGCTGTGCCCTAACAAAGCTGAGCTTGTTCTCTGAGATCTGAAAGGGGAAAATCAAGTAGGAGCAGGGATAGGAACTTGCCTCTTTTAGGTAGTTTGATTAAATTCTATGAGAGGAATGTGCCCTGCCTGTCTACATATATTTCAGAAATTATATGAAATTGCTAGATGACTCAAAGCAGGATGATCAAAAAAGAATCTAGGAACTGCAAAACAACCTTTAAGATGTGAATCAAAGGAAATTCATTATAGTTTGTGTAATGAAGTGAACATTTACAACAAATTTGACTATTACATACGTATGCTTAGCACAAATTTCCTGGTAGAGAGGGTGAAGAAACATTGCAACATTTTTCCAGCAAGGTGATGCAGTCATATTGCTCAGAGGCTTTAAAAGAGTTTTGCTTTAAATTAGTTTAAACGATCCTGTGTTTCTATTACATTCCGAGTATATCAAAAGAAAGTGATTACTTCAGCCTTAAAGAAGTAAAGATGGACCACAATGCACAGAGCACACTTTCTGAGCTTGTGACAAGATCAAACCCACATTTTCTGGGAAATGATACTTGGATAAAGAATCACTATTAAGGCATTTAAATAGCACTCAAGTTAAAACATAAAAAAAAGAAAAAAAGACTTAAAAAAGGTAATTTAAGAAAGACCTCTTTTTTTTGTCATCTTTTGTCTGGAGCTGAACAATTCAACTGAATTGTTCAGCTCCAGAAAGTTTCTTGTTATTCCTCCCTTGCCCTGGAAATGTTAATTTGCTCTGTCTGAAAATGGTATCAAGCTGACATAGAATTTCAACACTGGAAGGGGCTGTTATAATTATACAGCTGCACTTAATTTTAATACTTCTTCAGCAAAATATTGCTCTCCTTCAGCATTCTATTCTGGCTTTAGGTTTTTTAGGAATAAATATCTGCCATCCCGTCATATAAATTTTTACAGCGGTTAATTATTTTGTCTTTTGCAGCATGCTTAGGAAGTCACTGAAATCTTGACTATTTCATGTTAAAAAAAAAAAAAAAGAAAGAAAAGAAAAAGAAAAAGAAAGAAAGAAAAAAAGCTGGGAAAAAAAAAAAAACCTAAGTCTTGGATTCATTGTAGAATATTTTTCCAAAAGTCATCTTCTTGTAAGAGACAGGAGACAGGATTCAGCCTGAGAACTTTCTGTTGGCCTCTGGGAATGTTGATTCATCATTCAGACTACATCACACTCACCAGAAGTAAAAGTAGCAGAGTAACAACCTTTATTCTTTTCAAATGTCTGACAAAGCAAATATACCTCACAGCACACTCTAAAGTTCATTTCATAATCACTATAGGGTCAGAAAGTGGCAATCATCCTAGAAACCTTTCAAGGGATATCTAGTAGCTTTGCACCCCAGAAAAAAGAAGTGTATTTCCCATTGTGTGCTGTTGCAAAAAGTCTGCATTTAACTTGTATAAACACATACGCACAAATATATTTATGTACATGTGTATATATACAATTTCATACTGGCTAGAAGTATAATTTCAATCATAATAAATCAAATATTTAGTTAACCTGCAATTCCCTATCATCTCTTCTCCCTTTTGCAATAACATCTCTGCCTGCCTCATACTTGTATTTTTTTTATTCTTTCCTTTTTATTTGTGTTACTTTCATGAGCTTTAATCACCAGGAAAGCAAAAACCAGAAGCTTCAATTCTTCTCAGATGTATTGCAGTCTGCAGCCCTGGACTGTCGCTTTATATTATAATCCTTCACAGTTATATCCATAGACAGACTTCACTTTGGTTTCATTCCAGTCTTTGCTGTTATCCTCTCTTGAAATTTCTTACTTTTCAATGTCCTAGGGAGGAGGCCTTTTCTTTTCAGACTGAGATAATGCGATTTCAGAAATCTGTTTCATTCCTTCACATCAAAGGAATCTCCATTTCATTCAGCATATTTGTACTAAACAATTCCTGCTTCCTTTTGTTGGTATTATATCTGCTTTATTTGTTAAAAGGGATATTTAATTATACATTAAATGGATCTTCAGTCCTTCCCGTAACCTAACTAATTTGCTGGCTGACAGAATTACCAACTCCCTCACCATTCCTTCTTTCTCCCTTCCCATCTTCCATTCTCAGGAGATTAATTCCAAACAAATGGCTTTACAGAACTGTTACTTTGTAAAGATCTTAAACTGCCTTGACACCCACGAGATATTTTGAAAACTGTTTGGATTCATAAGAGGACCGTAAAGATTGTTTATTTTATACTCAGATTTTTGTCCCAAATTTCTATCAGTCTTTTGCGTGCGAGAGTATTAAGACTATGTTAAAACCACAAGCTTTGGGAACTTACTGCACTACATAGAATTAAAGGATAATGATTACATTTAGGAGTATTTGAAGCAAAAAATATTTTCACTCGTAATGAACAGGTAATGCTGAGTAAAAAGGTAGACCTTTAATAAAATGCAAACATACTTCTTTCCACCTCAAATTATTCTATGATTCTCTGATGCTTTACATGACCTGATGTCATGAATGCTTAAAATATTTTATCATTTTAATAAATTCATATACAGCCCACAGGGGAGGATGGGTGCTGGAACAACACAGAAATGAAGCACTTTCTGCAATCTAACTAGCTAATATTTCAGATATTTTCTACAAAAAACCTGTATGGCAGTTAACACAGTGGTGTGCTGGCCCATGATTCTTGTAGGAACAACAGCAATACACTTGATAGTAGCATCAAAATCAACAAGTGGTGAAACCCCTTGTATCACTTAATGTCTCAATCCCAGCTTTTGTCTCAGCACTTAAAATGCCTGTCTTGTTTTCTTTAGCAGTGCTCCTTCAAAATATAAAAGATGAGATATCCTGGAGTGCTTGGTCTGCCCTAAAGCAGCCAGTCTGCACTAAAGAATTAGAGATTTAGGACTATTAATTTTTCCCACAGAATCATGCACTCTTGGTCAGACTGGCCTAAAATGTGCTGTGCTCTCACTTCAGGGAACACTTTAGAATGGCTGAACACACACAATCACTCTAATGCAAAGCACCAAAATAGATAGCCCTATAGCAAGAGAAGAAATATATTTCTTTGTGTGCATATTTAAAGCATTTCATGATTCCCATTAGCAACTGAAACCCAGATTCGATCAATTCATTGAGACCGAAGTTTTATCTTTTCTTATATTCCACACAAAATTCCATGGAGCTCATAGAAAGTAAAAGTTAGATACATCATTCAATAAAATATGTTCATGTAAAATAATAATAATGAAGAAAAAAAGGATTATCTAATCACTTACTGGCCTATCCTCCTTCTTTGTCTGCATGGGTTAACATCACACTACATGAACAACCATTGTCAAGATCGATTCTTGGCACCGAGGTAAGGGCTGGGGACAGAGAGTCAGTAAGATTTTCACAAAGATTTACTCCAGAGAAGGAGGCTGAGGGATCAAATCTTAAATTAAAAGAACCTCAATATGCTACTTTAATGGATATTTCTACATCATCTATCTGGTCTCCAAAGAGTTTTACAGCACAGGTCTTGGCCATGCTTAAGACTGTGTTAAAGTTAATTGCTCTGTGACACTGTCACCTGCAGATTCATGGGAAGCTGTGACAGTTTAGGTGACAGTCAGCCTTGCTGTTTCTTCAGAGCAATGGCACTTACTCCCTCCTGTTAGAAACCTCTTCTCTCCCACTTCTTCTTTTTCACAATATTGAAGACCTTCTCCTGCATGTAGGAAGAGTTCCTTTAATTTAAAAAAAAAAAAAAAAAGCAAATGTTATTTCATTGCTAAAAGATCTTCCCTTAAAGAAAATCCTATCCTCCTTCAATCAGGTTGTTCTTACGAATGATTTCTTTGCCTCACTGTTTTCGTTGTGTCTGTGACATTTAATCACTGAGACATAATTTTACACGTCCCTGAGTGCTCTGAGACAAGGGCGATAGCTTTCTAAGTGACATTACCGTTAAATTAATATTCAGAATATTGTGCAGACAAAGAGTACTATTACAGACACACACATACACATATAAAATATGTAAGAGGCAATAGTACAAGTCAAGCTACATTAGTGGAGAGATCTTCAGTTTATTACATTGAACTATTGTTAAAAAAAACCTTATTAATGGAGGTGACAGCAGTAAGGCAGGGAGAAAGCAAGGTTTTCCTTCTTTTGTTTTTATTGATTAATTAGTCAATGTGTGTGCAGCAGCATGAACATAAGCTGATATGTAAGTGCTAAACAGCATTGTTCATATTGTGTTAAGGAGTCTGTAAAAAACATCTTTTATTGATCAGATTCCTTCCTGGAGGCAGAACTCATCATAAACACTACTGGCAGGGTTATGATGTCAGAACTGTTGTGAGATGGGCTGATGTTTGCCTCAGCTGCTTCGTGTTTCTGAAGCTAAAGAGAAGATACCGTTGAAGAGCCGTTCCCATGCTGCATTTGCTCTCTCTTGTGCCTCTTATGTTGAATTCATTTCTCTGACTGTGAACCTTTGTAACAGTTTTTTGTCCCTGTCCCTGTCACTGCAGCTGTCCTCAGTCAGCGACTGGTAAGAGCTTAGCACGTTTCCTAGCATCAGTTTTTCTCTTCACTGCTGGAAGTGTAACACTGTCCATCTCAAACACAACAGCCTCCCTGTGTCTCCACACCTTCGTGCTCTTGGGAGCACTGCTGCTAAACTCATCTTTCCCTCCTGATATACTGAATGCAGCACTTTTTTATTTCAATTTCAATTTCCTTTTTCATTATTCCTTTTGCAAATTCCTTTGCTTATCTCTACCTTCCTTCAGTCTTCAATTCAAGTTTTTCATCCTTTCCTTGAAAGTCTTCCACAATGGCAACCTGTCTGCATCTAAGTCCTCATTTCCTTCACATCCCCATTCTGGTCTATTTGCTATGCTCAAGTCAACCAGTTAAAACCCTCGGTGCCATCCACAGATAACCAAACTAACTACGTTGAACTTGTACTGCATCAAAGTGACTCACAACGAGGTTGTCGTAGCTATAGGCTACCCTGCTACCCAAGACAACTAATAAAAAGATAACATGGGTCTTTCTGTGCTGCCATTTGTATTTGATTCTTAGTATCAATGCTCTCTGTTGAGCATCTTTTTTTCACAATATGTCTTCTTACCAAGGAAAGTACATTCCTACTGTTGTACTAAGTATTGTGTATTCTGTATTCTGTGATCCATCCAACGACTGTGAAGTAAAATATAGAAACAACCCCTAGAATAAAGGAGAGAGGTAGAAGTGCCGTGATTATCCTGGTATTGGTGGCCATGTTCCTACTTGAGGAGTGAAGTGCTCTTCTCTGTAAAATCAGTAGGACCCATACCAACAATACTTTGCTGCTTTTTTTTTTTTAATATATGCATTCTAAATTTCACATTTCTCTAACAAATTGTCTATATCTAATGAAGATATGAAGTGCTTCTCTACTTTTTTACCTTTCCCTAATGAAGTCAGTGTAGGATGTAGCATTAAGTAACTATGAAATATTATAACATAGCTCCTTCATGGATGTGGTGGTCTCAGCCACATGAGTATTTAAAAACTTTCCACACTCAATGTTTTTACCTGTGTGTTGTGTATGTATAAAGATATATGGTATAAAAATAAGTAATAAATTTATATATACATTAAACTTATTTACATAAACCCTCATACTACAATACTCAAAAAAAAATATTCTGTTGCACAAAAACATAAGATGACATTTATCCTTCTCTCTCCTAGCAGTGTTTTGATATACGCCGTTAGATTCATAGTAATTCAAATGGTTAATTTTACCTAAAAACTATTTAAAAGGCTTGGACTACTGAAATTCATATATGTTTCTGTAGTGATATGTGTAAGAAAACACAATCTTTCCTTTCAATAGGTGGATGCACACAGTACAGTATCGTTTCTTCAATTACATTGATTACTTTACCTTTTATGTCTATAAGAAGCAGACATCATTCTTGTTAGATTCTTTTTAGGAGAAGAATAGTAATAAAATAAGTCTGCAGGAAGTCTAGCAATAAAAGGGTTCACAGGCCCAAGGAGCCCAAGTGTTGGGCTATAAAGGTGGCAAAGGTGGAGATGAGCATAAGTCTCTTTGCTAGTCCTTCCATCAGAAATGTTTTTGAAAGATGGTTTTGAGCAATTTTTAATTCTAAAGCTTTAAAATTTTAATTGTAAAACTTTATTTTAAATATTTTAAATTTAAAATGAATTTAAAACAGATCACAACTTCTCTGTATCCCAGCAGAAATGCCCCATGGTGCGTAAAAGCAGTATTTCTTTGGGTTCAAGAACACAGGCTGCTCCAGAGCATAACTGTGTAAGTTCATTTGGGAGGGCGCAAAACACGTGAGAGTACATGCTGGGGCAGCTCCAAAGAAACAACCTGGTGCTTGCAGTCGGTCAGGTATCCTGTGCTCTCCAGTTCATGCCTGACTTTTCCAGAGAACTACCAGGCTCATTCCTGATGAGTCTGAATGAAAATTAATGTATACTGTAGATGGTCAGGAAACTAAGGCCTCAGCAAGAAATAAATGGGTAACTAACTGTCACAGAATCACAGAATCTCTTGGCAACTTAAAAGGAAAGAGAGCTATAGGTGTGTAGAATAAGGAGTTTAGTGTACTTTCCATACGGAAGCCTTGTGAAGGACAAATAGCTAAAACAATTCAAATGTATATAATCAAATAGTGTCCTCTGCTATAATCTTGTACCTTTAAGGAAAAAATAAAATAAAGTAAAAACCCAAAACAAAATAACAAACCTCTCACTCATCATGTCAGTCTCTTGTTTTACTGCCATGAGACTCAAATCCACTTTACGCTCATGTTTTGCTCTCATTGTCTAGAACATCTTGGCTTCATGCTTCTGGCTGCAAGGAAGGTGGATTGTCTGCCTTAAAGCAAATGCATGTGTCAAATAAAAAGAAAAGCTCAGAGCTTTTTCAAGCTGGTCAATTTAATGACCCAAAGACAGGGGCAACATATATGTAAACAGAGTGAGCACCATGCAAATGGGGAGATAATAAAAATGCATGTAAATATGTATGTCTCCCTATGCTCTTGTTTCTACTCCTAGTTCTGATATCCCCCGGGGCTACAAGTATACACATATTTCACCCTTACAGGTTTAGAGTTTTATTTATAGGACTGTAGGCATGCACTTTGTCTCCTCTAGCTGCTTTGACAAAATGGCTGGATACAAAGACAATAACAACAGAAAAGGCTCGATATATGATGGAAGTAGAATTACATCGATACTATTTAAAAGAAAAAGGAGAAGGAAAACCATTTCTTTCTCTTTTTTTAGGAGGAGTTTGGGATAACATAGACTGCACTTCAAGAGTATGATAAAGAGAATTTTGTACTGAATGACATTAAAACCTTCCCTTCCTGCTTGTTTTATAAGTAGGGGGGTATATTTCCCCTATATTTTCAGTTTCCCCTTTCTTATACTATCTAGAAAATCAAATCAGAAAAAAAAATGGTGCATTTCCCACTGAATCAAGCCGTGTATGTCTGTGTAGGAAAATTTTCAGTTTCTATGATTTTTCTTTTAAAGGCAAAAGTAATCTGAAACCAACATACCTTCTTTTGACCATGTATATATTGAGTAGATGAATTACCTCTATTTCTGGCTGCTACACAGGTGGTGTTATGTTACCTTTTCCCTGTTTTTCATCCTTGCCTTTCTATATTTTTCATGCTTCATGTAGTCTCTTATTTCAGTGCAGTGTGGTTCACTCAAATAAAACAGTAATCAGTTGGTTACAAAGCAGCACACAGCTGTCTGCTAGAAGTTATGACCTAAAATATTTAATTAAACAGCGTTGCTGTTTTTCAGATCTTTGTTGGCTTTGCTCCATGTCCAGATACTGCATTTTCTCTAGTTGCTCTGAAGGACTTGTTTCAGCCTTCTACCAAAATCCAGAGGAACAACATCACCACTTTGTGTTTGCATTCAAAATCCTTAATTACATTTAGACTACTTTTTCTCAAAATCAACAAGCAATTGCATAATACTGTTGTACATGATTCTTCTTAACTATCAGGTAAAGTGAAAAATAAATAAGTAGATTATACTGTGAGACCTCTCCCATTACAAATGTTTAAACCTCAGAGAAATGCATTAAAACATGATATAATTCTAAGTATTCTTTTAATACCCTACTTTCACAGATACTATTTCTCTTCAAACTGTCTTTGACATTCTCTAAACATTCAGGGAAATTATGTTCCACAACTGGAGTCGATGTGCTATCATGATAAATTTTTCTCTTTCAATCTGAATGGAATTAAGGTCAAAGATTTAATTGCTGAATACTCAGTGACCTCTAGGATATTATTTCTAATGGTAACAATCATAACCACAAACCAGATAAAGCAATACCAAAATGGTTTCAAAGATACTAACAGGAATAGTCACAGTCTTCTTTAAAAATAAACATATCCACTTGGGTATATTCAGTTTACATATTAAGGATTCTTGTTTTATTTAGCTACCCATACCAGAGGTACCACAGCTATTGTAAATGATGAATTGCATATGTCCATAGACGTGTTTACTGTAGATTTTGATGCAGTAGCCGTAAGATTTTGGGAAGGCTCCTACTTCACTGTATTTGACTTTGAATCAGCATGATTGATGATAGTTGCTGTTTTTCATCAACAGGGCCAGTCTTGAAAGCCTGAAGGACCTATACCTATAGGCTGCTTGGGAAAAGAGAAAGACAAGGAGTGATGGTTAGATGTTTTTGCTGTCCTACTCTGAATTGCAATTTGTCCAAGTCAGTCTTTCTACGTCCTTACTTCATCCTTGATGTCTCTCATCCTCCAGTATTTCCTTTATTTCCTCTTTATTCATCTCATAGTTCTTGCCCAGTCCTTTTAGTGGTATATATTGTCTTCAGAAACATCTGTGATCTGCAGAGAACTGGCTTACGAAGGCACACACAAAATTATTCTATCATCTCTGCCCTTTTACTTTGAAAAAGGTGTAAGCATCTTTTAAGAAAAGGTGAATTTCAGACACAGGTTTTTCTTTTCAGCTTAGGTAGAAGTAAGAAACATAGAGATATTAAAACAACATAGGTAAAGAGAAACCGAAAGTCCAAATTATTACAGGCTAGAGAAGCTACGATACCGTTCTTATTTCATCTTAAGTAGTTTCCTCACCTCTAAAAAAGAGTACACAGAGCGGGATGTAAGGATTTTTTTTCCTAAGGGACAACTGTGAATGTTAAAAGATACATATCATATTAAAGCAATAAATCAAGGAGAACACCCCAAAATTTATTCTGTCACTATCATCAATGTCAGAAGACATCAGAACCCTGATGGAAAAAGGCAGGCATCACTGGATGGAATATTTTGAATAAATGAAGCCTAGTGCCAAGGGAAATTACAGACTTTTCCAAAAATGTCACCCTCACAGTCATGAAGCTTTAGCCCTTCAGAGAGAAACCTGAAGATCAAGCAGTATATATACTCAAAGTACTTTAATCCAAGTGTATCATATTTTCAGCTCTGTGATCATTGGACTATCCTCCAAAATAGGCAATATATGCAATTAACTTTGTTTATACAATCACACTGAATACATACTACAGAAAAAAACAAACAAAAAAACCCACAACAGTTTCTAAGCTTTAGTGAATGTAGCGAATGCTAAATTATTTAGTAAAAACAGGTACAGTCAGAAAAGATCATCACTTTACATTCAAGTGTACCTACTCACCATGTTCAAATCAAAATTAAATAGGAAGGATCAGACAGTGGGCAGTTTATCTGATAACAGGGCTGCTGGGTAAGGTAAGGAAAGATAAATGGATCCATGTTGTTTCGAAAGTTGGTTTTCTTTTTTAATCAGAAAATATCACTGTCTAAAAGCTGTGAGAAAGAAGTTTAAGATGTCCTTTTTAAAGAAATCCATATATGAATTAAGCTTTAAAGTTGTTCATCTTAAACTTGACTACAGGGAGATTGTTATTTTTAAATCAGAAATGCTTCCTTTTGTTTAGGAATAATACTGTCAATCCATGAAGATTACATAAAGACCCTTTTAAACTATCAGTTAATTTGACCTACAGTTTTTAAAGGTTTTTTTTTCAATTTTACCAAAGGTGTTTGAGATGTTACCTAATTTTCAGCCAAGTTTGAGGTGTGGATAGAGCCCCCTTTCAAATGTAATTTTTTTGCTAAGTCTGAGAAAATCTTGTTTTCCCAAAAAGTTCCAACAAATGAAACTCTCTGCCAGTTCACTGACTTTGAGTGACACTGTTTCTGAAAATATGAAGAGAAAAAAAACCCACAAACGTTACAAATTAACCATTTGGTATAAAGATAAGGCAACCTTTATCATTGTCCTGATTGTGCAGTGTGTTACACTTTTCTGTAGTTTCACATAGAGGTAGATTTAGATTCACATTTAGATCCATTTGGACATGCCAAAGACACTATATGCATATATACACCGCTTAACCGTTTTCAAACTATGCCCTATCCTAAGGAATTGTTGTATATGGGAAAGAGAAATCATTTTAGGAATGAATAGCATGAATTGGAAGAGTAGTAGCTGATAGGAGGTGAATAATGTTTTGGCTGGACAGAGATAGCAAACATTTTTTCAACTGACAATTATTTTAAATTTTAAATGCTAGTTTCATCAAAATGTATGTTTCAGTGATAATTGTCAGAGGGGAGAAGCTGAAATAAAAAAAAAATCAATGTCTTGCCATCTTGGAATTCAAACCTGTGCAGTTACATGCTAAAAAATTTAGTTTCAATGAACTTGGCATTGTATTATGACATCTCATAATGTAGCATATAGAAAGAACAAAATCTCAAAAATCTAACAACCACAATGAATAGAATTATAAATATCTTGGGTTACAAATTCTTAATTTACCTTAGGTTTTCTGTAGAAAAAAAATATGTTTGGTTGAAAGGAAAAAAAAAGAAAATTGGGAAAATCAGTTTGTCTTCTGCGAAATTATAATAAAACCACTTTATTTAGAGAGAAAAAAATCTGAGATTTGCCCAGATATGACTGCAAAGCTTAGCTGAAAAGTCTCACTGGAAGAAGGTGAGATCCTCTGACATCCAAGTAACACCACGTAGTCTTTCTGTTCTATGTGTATGATCCATCTGTCCAGACATATATTTGTTTGGCCTTGCAGTAAATTTGACATCACCTTACAGCGTCAGCTACTTTTACCACCTACTTATATATATCACTAATCTTTACAAAACAGAACCCTACCTGTATCATTATATTACTTATGCTTCCCTGCAAGGAAAAAACACCGAAATAAGAATTTTCTGAATGGTTGCAGAGGTAATGGCAGTAGCTAAGACGAACACTTAGCCCTGTACAATCTGCATAAACCACAGAGAGAACTATTTCCGTGAGCCACAAAGTGAGCCAGGTCACACTCCTGGCAATTAATAACAAGCCTGAATAATTTTATCTGAGCTTCGAGTGCTATGTGTTTCGTCTGCTGTTTCCTCCAGCGTGACAGCCTGCAGGAACTCTCAGCACAAGGAGAATGATTGCTAAACACTGGATCAGTATCGCAAAATGTACTTTTTTTTCAAGGTTAAACGAAAACAGAATTAGACCAAGTGCATTTCCCCAGCATTATGTCAGCCTTTGGGACTAAGAATTTATTCAGTAACTGCCATGAAACCAAATTTGGATTAACAGAAAACACAAGTGCAGTCTGCGAAGAATTTTGTCCTCAGTGAATGATAAAGATTTTGTCAATGACTAAGATCTCTCTTTAAATACTAACAATTAAAGATATGTTTGTTGGATTTACATCAAATCTTTGCTGAAGTGGAAAGGTAGCTGAACTTTGTCACTGTGTTTTGGTTCACCTTTAATATCACCTCCCTGATCCTTTGTGTTATGATTTTATCTTGATAATGAATTTTCTTTTTATATTACATAGAGGATGTGGTAGAGAATTAGTGTCAGCTTACCATTTAACCTCTTCCTGTCATTCACTCCTATTGCCATTTCTTACTAGATTGCGATTTATCACTGTGATATTTCATTTTGACTTCTAAACTTCATATGTATAATGGAAAATTAAATGTTATATTTTTGAATAAAGAAACTTCCAGCATAACCTCTATGATAGACCACGAGTGTGTGCCAGTTCATGAACTCGACTTCGTAGGGCTGAAAATTGAAAGGAGTTCTTTTATGAAGGTTTGGTTTGTTTTTTCTCTAAGAGAAAGTATCAATTTGTTGAAATTTAAACTTTCCACAGCTTAAGTTTCAGTGCAAATACAATCAAGAAGAGTTTTTCAACTAAGGATGGGAATTTCTAGCTACAATCAGAAAAGTAATTGGAGAGGTAGGTTGCATTGACAGCAGTTAAGGCCTACTGCAGACCCGTAGAAAGTCAAAGATCAAATCTCTTCATCAATCATTATTCAGTTATGTAAATATAAGTTTCAAATAGAGAGCTCAAAACACATGTGAGAGATGAGCGACCAGAGTGAAATCCCCTCTTGAGTTTGAACTTGGCTCTCAAATTCCTGCACCCACTGTGCTGTCAAGCCAAAGCCTGTAGCCATCTCTGCAGTTCTCCCACTTGTATACCTCCAGAAAACACAGCATGCAAGTGTATGTCTCCACTGGCATGAGAAGACAGATGGATTAAAATATATTTCAGTCACACTTATCAGATATTTCACAGTGCTCAAATGACTACATAAATCGATAGCCCAAACCACATTCTTTACATTTATAGCTCTTCAACATGGATACAGAAAGGAGTTTCTGTGAGATAAGGGTTTGGATTTTTAGTATACTAGCTGTGAAAAGTCTCTGTTCACACTTCATACTGTACATGAGATACTTGACACCCTCTGCAGAGTAAGCAATTGCACTAGTATTTTTTCTGCAGGACAGCCTGGTTTGGTTCACTGTGTTTGTGTGCATTTACATACATATGTATGCACACACACACAGAAACATATGTGTGTACCAAAAAAAGGACACTAAATATACAGATTTTCACAGTCTGTAGAGACTGGTTTCACCATATCTGTTTACTCACTCAAAGACACGGCGATTACTGCTAACGTATAGAGTAGTGAGTGCTAAGTTCTCAATGACGATACCCATAACCTCAAGGCAGGTACAGAGAACAGAGTAGTATCGGGGGATGCTGAATGGAATTTTTCTTATAAAGACAGCTATTCCAATTCACCTTGGACAACTAAAAGGGTTTCCACAAAGGTCTTTAGCCTGCTATCAGCTTTTAACTCTTTCCTGTCTTCTTTGCTGAAATCTCAAAGCAGGTAGTAGTTCAAAATTGAAATTTAGTAAAGTGTACCACTGGGTACAGTGAACTCTGGGAAGGCTTCTGTCTCGGTAGTGAAGGAATGTGATGTTCGGTTATCAAGAATTTGCAGTACCATAGAGGATAAAGAGGACAGACGCTTCTTCACATCATTCATTATGCTTGGTATTCCTCACTTCACATGAAGCTCTGAGTAAAGTTCTTAAAGCCACCAAAAAAGCTTCCTAATTAAACAGCACCAGGACCATTGATACTGACTATCCCTGGTGGCCTCTTCTTGTACATACTGGATTCTTGCTTTATCTCACTTCATTCACAGAAAAGGCTGTGGAAAACAGTGTAATAGATCATGCTACAAAATCTGAAATAGGACTCAAGTTCTTTTTGACAAAAAGCACCTTAACAATCTTTTAAGTTTTTTAAAATTCTCCATAACTGTAGAAGAAAATATTTTTCTTTTTAGTGTTGCTAGTAGTGCCTGTCCATTTTCATATGGATGTACTATTGGTCAAAGCTCCCGGTTGTGAACAGATTTAGTTCCCTTGTTTGCTTGGGAGGTCACTCCTCGGAAAATTATCATTTTGGCAGAAAGGACAGAGGAATAGGGGAATGGGTGTTTAGTGTCTCAATTCAAGCTGTCTCAATTCAAGCTGTCTCAACTTGCATAGAATAACCTACAAGTAACTGGCCACCACCAAAATCAAACCAAACCAGAACTAAACAAAAAAAAATAACTCTCCAGCTTAGTTGTTAGATGACTGGATGTGGAGAGTGAACCATCGGATCCGCGCTTCATTTTAACAATAACTTAAATGTAGATAACTTTTTGTTATCCATCTATCCACTGATCACTTCCGGAGCACTGACCAGAACACAGGCTTCCTCAATGGAGTGCCCAACTATTAAGTCAGAAATCCATACTCACTGTTACACTTGATAACCTGATTAAGCTTTTACTTTTTTTTGTTTGTCCTCTGTACTAGGGCACACTGCAGGTGTCAGACCCAAACTCTCTATAAGTTTTCAGTTTTCATGATCTCTGTATATGCTACAGATTTGGAATGAGTCTAGGAGTAGCAAGACTCTCACAAAACAAAAGTGATGTCATAATTTAGAGACTGTATGTCTCCAGACTTAGTGCTATTTGATTAAACAGTTATTTGGGAAAAGTGTTTGCACACTTTAAGCAAATCCAAGTATCAGGACAAGGGTTTACAGGTAAGGTATGTCAAATGATGACACAGAAATCTGTTCAGCTTTTGCAGAACATTTCGGATAGTCATAGAATCACAGAATGGTTAGGGTTGAAAGGGACATTAAAGATTGTCTAGTTTCAACACCCCTGTTATGGGCAGGGACACCTCCCCTTAGACCAGGTTGCCAAAAGCCCCATCCAATTCAGTCTTGAATTATAGATATAGTATCAAGTTCCTCAAACTAGTAGTGATACTCAGTTTAACTAGAGACAATTTCATTACTTGTAGAGAATTTCTTATAGAGATTAATTAATTTCTCACTTATCACCTCTGATCCTTTGACTTACATTTGAGGGGCGGAAAATAGTAAAAGAGCACAAATTTTTATTTATTTTTTTTTTTATGCCCCACTGATTTTGTCTTGCTTGGAAATTACTGTCCAGCTTATGTGGTATGAATCCGTAGATCTCTGCTGATTTAGGAAAAATTACAAATATTTGCACCAATGCTGAATACCTCTGATTGATAGAAGCAGGTGAAAGGCTGCCTATGAAACATATTTCTCGTGTTATTTCCAAAGTTTTCTATTCCCCTTCAAACCAGCTGCAAAGATATTTTCAAAGCCTATTTTCCCCCAAGTGCACATTTACTTTCAAAGTATCTACATCAAACACAGTTTTCATAAGCATTTTCAAATGTGTTCAGTCAGCATGAAAGAAGTAGAGAATCTCTTAAAAAATAAACCATCAAAAATCACCAGGTGGATCTCAGGTAGGTTGTTCATTTTAAAAGGAGGTAAAGGACTAGAAGTTTTAGCCTGACTGAGTCTTTAGAGTAGAAACACACAGTAGTGATTTTCAGCTTGAAGCAAATTAAGCGAAGATAATTAATGAAGTTTGGATGAAGCTTGTTCATCAGCTGGGCCAAATCTTTTTGGAATTATCAGCAGCTTTTTTTTCCACCATATTTCATGGATATTAGCAGATGAACTTGAATGGAGGGGCCTTTTCAGACAACATCTGACCAGCCTTCTCTAGACCTCCATGAATCCTACCAGGTATTGCTCATCCATCCCTTCAGGAAGAAATTGGAAGGGTTTCTGAGCAAATTCCTCACCTTCTTTGATCTATTTCAACATTTATAATCCACTAAACGTTGTCAATACATGAAGTTCAGAATTATGAAGAATTTTCTGCTCCTCCCATCTGCATGAAAGGGGGATGAGTACATAGCAATCATTGTCTGATTAAGTTACCTGAAGTATAAAATGATCTTTAAGTAAATGTGGTGGCATTTAAAACACAGGCACCTATGCCAGAAATCTCTTTGGATAAATTTAGTAATGTAAATAAGGTTTGCTTTTTGTTTTATTCCATGCGTATGTTTTCAATTTAAAATGTTGAAATTATATAGAAATGTGTAAATAATACATATTTTAAATGAAGAAAAATCAGAAGTTCATTCCTATCAACATGAATCGGTATCATTGTAGTGTTCTTTAAAGAATCCCTCAGTGTTAGTAATAATTTGAGATTAAGATGTCTGATAAAAGCTTATGTGAAGATTAATGATAAAATACAGTCTGCTGTCCATCATGTTTACTTTTTATCATTCACCATCTTTCAATGGAAGCCAAGCAAAAGGCTCCAAAGCTAGGGATTATAAGAATGCAAAAATTGCCTAGAACCTACAGAGTGACTGCAGTTGTTAGGATTTTTCAAGATTTGTATATTTGTGCCATGAAAAGGAATTTCTGTGTTTTTTTTTTTTTTCTCAAAGGCAACATTTATTAACCACTTCATCAGGAAGAGCTGCTATCTCCTACAGATCAAGGCATGGCTGGGTAAAAATGTGGCACAACTCAGAGGATCATTTTCATAACATATATTTGAGTATTTGGGGAACAGAAAGACGAAGACACATTATGGAGCATTTTGAAATACAGCACAGAGTCTTCATACTCAAATCTCTTTTTTAGCTGACCTGATGAAAAGTTTTGTTAGCGGACAGTTTTTTGCCCGATCTTGATATAATCTGAGCTCCACTGAAAAGGGTTCATATATGGTGTTAATAATTGGTCCAATGTAATCATGTCTTATTCTTGTTTTAACTCCAAAATATTCCATAGTAAAGCTGAAAACTATACATCTGTACTGGTACCCATCACCCTGCAAGAATAAGAATTTTCAGTAATCTAAAAATGACCTATGCGAAAATGTTCTTGATCAGCAGTATGTTCTGGGAATCAATATTAACTTCATGTCTGTATTTCTTTAATACCACACCAATTTTCTCACAATTCTACTGAACATTTCACTTTCACTTTTAACGTACCTTATTGTCACCTCCATAGAGTGAATTTTAACATTTTTAGAGGTCGTATTAAAGATATCCGTACATTTTATGTGGTTACCTCTGAGTAACGTGTTACAATGGCATAGTAGAACATTTAAGAATTATTCCATGAATATTATTCTGTATGACTAAACCAGTATTGTTAGAAACAACAATTATTAGCCGCAGAAAGTAAAAATCACAGCCACTGTGCTGCACTTAGGATAATTTGCAAAATTTCTGCCTTCTTGCACGCAGAAAGTACAGAGTGACAGGGCATGCTCATATCTTAGAAGACAGCATTGTGCTGGATGGACACAATATGTATCAGCTGGTACGCAAACTGATAGGTTTTCCAGAGTACAGCTATAATGTGATTTGAAATTCAGAAAATCTCTTTGTGATTGAAAGCTTTGAGGTCAGTTAGAACTTACACTGCCTGAATATTGCACTGTCTGCCTCTCCTGCTGTGGTCCTTTGAAATACTGGAAGCATTGATTAAAACTCAACTGCTTGTTTTAACCAGATTTCATTGAGAGAGTACATTGTAGGTGCAGGGGTTGTGAATTACCTTGCAAAATGGAAACATAAGGTGGATTGTGACCACTATAAATGAGATAACAGTAATTATGAAAAGTGAATTAAACTTTACCATGTTAAATCAAGAATGAATTGAAAGATCAGTACAATGACTATTATAACTGAACCACACAAGTAGTGATATAGTACTACTTTACTTTGAAAGAGAAATACAATTGATAAAAACTGAAATATAGAATTGATAAAAACTGCTGTTACCACAGAAATTAATGGAAGAGCATATACTGATTTCAATGGAACCAGAAATTTCATTTAGGAATTGGGTATTTCTACAAGACTACTTATAAAATCACAAACTCACTCTTAAATATGATCCATAAAGTGCAGACTTAATTCTGAATCAAGCCTACAATGAGATATTTCCTGTGTTGAAACATAAAGATCCCAAATTTAGAACTAGTTATTAAATGATTTTGTTAGTAACAGCAGTGAAGGATCTCCAAACAAAAGTATAAAATGCTAGCAACCGCCCAAAATACAATTTTTAATTTAATTTAGGGCTCTCTCTTACTTTGGGTAAAATTTTAAGTAGTTCTTGATATTTGAAAATCATCACATCATGTACTGAAATGTTGTCACAGCTGTTGTCAGTGTTCCAGCTCCCAAGACATTTTGTCGTTACCCTTTCTCTTTTAAAGTCAGACAACTGCTGCCTGTGGAGAAGGGGTGGAAAGATACGTTGTAAGCATGACAAAATTTTGCAGCTCTCATTTTAGCTGCCTGGTACCACAGCTGTGAGAAAGAGTAATATGGGTATAGTGCCTATTAGGAAATGTGTGCGGATGGGGTATGGTTAACATACAGTATTGTCTCATAAATCTAGTTGCAGCTACTAAACTGGGTCATATCTTCACAAGGAAAGTAAAAGAGACCTTCTTGTTCATTCCTTCCATCACCACTTGTCTGGAATTGCTAGAGCTTCTGGCTGACCAAGTTGCAATAAATTTTAGCAAACAGAAAACAAATTATATCTATTTCATTTCATTCAAGAGAAGTTATGAACAGGGTGTTTAATTCCTTTCATTTAAGAAGACATAATAACACTCAATATTTTTTTTTTTTAATGAAAGCTGATCGAGAAAGGCATTTTCTGGATTTAGAAAAAAAACACAAAAGAGACTAATGAAAGCCCACTGAGCCCACTGTAAGAGTGCCATAGTGATCTCTGCAGTTTTTAGTAATAATTTTCACAATTCCTCATTAACCCCGGTTACTGCAGAGTTGGAGGAAGAGTAACAGATGGGGTTTGAGCTTGGTTGTAATGTGGACAATGATACAAACCTAGGTGACAAAGTCAGAATTTGACAAGGTATTTGAATTGGCATGCCCACCACTTACTGAGCTCAGAGATCTGTACAGAATAAGTAAGAATCCAAATATTTTGAGAGAATTTGAAAAGGTTTTTTTCTTTTTTAACACTTTGTCTCAGAGACTGCACTTGTTATTTCTAATTGCTCTACTTGGAATGTGAAACTGGAAGTACACTGTAGAAGATGAAAATACAAATGATAGCTGGTTATAAAAAACACGGAAATGGAAATTACTTCCCCTTCTGCATCCACTTCTAAGAAACATTCTTGTAAATCAGTTATGAAAAAAAAGGGATAATAGCTTCACTCTGTAGAAGCTGGTGACAAATTTTCTGTGACATCTCAGTGCTTAACCTATGGTACTCCAAGACTGCAAAAATTTATCAGCACATGCTTAGATATAGATAGAGATACTGGTTTAGACATAGATACTGATTTCCTTGTGTCACTCCATTTTCCTTTTTAAAACAAAAAAAAGAACACAAGAATAAATAAAGCAGACACAGTCACAAAAAGAGTCAGATATCATATTTAACTTCTGTCTCTGCTCTTGAATGTTTCCCTCTCAAATCAGTGCACAATCACTTTTTTTGCTGTGTGCTTTTTTTTGTTGTTTTTTTTTTTTTTTTTACTTTTTAAAGTAGCAATATAAACAAATTCAAAATGGAACATAATTATTTTAGTAAAACAATTCAGCTTAACATCAAATGAGACGTGACAATTGAAGAAGTCCTGGGGTACCATGAACTTTCAGTATAGACAATACTGAAAATCAGAGAATTTTATCTTCCGAAATATATTGCGTGTTTTCATCTGTAGATATTTCTGTTTAATTTCTGGTTCACTGGGGTTTGCACAGCTCAGAAACAAGCAGTCTCATTAATGGCAGCAATTGAAGGTAAGACTCTGTGCTCAGAGCTTTCTCTAAGATCTGCATGAAATGTAGAATGCAATGAAATGGAATGTTGTGTTTGTTCCAGATGTGAACTTTTATGTAACAAGGCTACTGACTGGTGTGGGTTTTACCTCCTCCTTTTTTTTTTCCCCTTTACCAATTAGTAAAATTTTCAGCTCTTCACTTAAGCTGTGAAGTTCATGTAAAAAAATTCAGTTCACACAGAGATAGCAAACCTGATAAACATTTCAGCATTGAGCAAAACCAAAGGAAGTAGAATGTGTGAATAAACAGCACAGAACTAGCAATGCAGAAGTAAAGCAGAAAGAGAAGTAAAATGAAATGAAGTGAAAAGCTCCTTATTGACTCCAACCCCAAAGTATCTCATAATACTTTTGGAAACAAAAATCACTACATTTGGGTAATCATGATTCAAAGCCCTGTTTCCCATTCTTGAGGTTAAAGTATGGCATTTGAGAAAATGTGTGTTAGTCCCAAAAGCTTCAAGAAATTTAGCATAACTGATGACTTGTTTTGCAACATCTTGTGAGAGGGTTGGCCTATTACTTTTTCCTTTTTCTCTGGTTAAAACCATTCCCATCTTCCAATAAAGAACAAAAACAACCTTAGATGATTCCACAACCACTCAATCAATGTAAAACACATAAAAGCCATCAAAACATGTATGTCCTCCTGCAATCATAATGCAAAAAGAGGTATTTCATACTTTTTATTATTTGTACATGTCTTTTTGAAAAGCATATGCTTGTGTCCACGTGCGCTCTTACTGAAGTTATGAGAAGGTGTATCACTAGAGAGAAAGACCATTTAAGAAAACGTCACACAATAGTAAACACTGTTAGATTTGTCCTTATACAAATGCAAATAAATTGTCAGCTATGCTTTTCAGGTTTCATATTTAGACAGACAAGCCATGGAAGTTTTTGCCTACCACAACAAAAAAGGTTAGAGATAAATGGCACTCTTGAGTTTTTCCTAGGATGTCAAGGTCAGAAGGAGGATCAGGATGGTTGCTCTTCTCCGTAACCATCCCACTAAAACTTCTGGGTTGCTGTGATGTGCTGGACATATTTTTAATTCTCTCTTTTAATCTAAAACCAAACAATTTTTTCAGTTGACTAATGAAGTGATAATCACAAACATGTTTTCCAGCCTGCTCATAGTAGACAGCCATTACTTAAGAGATAATTTTTGCATTAACCAGCTCATACTCATACAGAACTTCATCTGACCTGAAAAAAGAAACCAAAGTTTACACCTCAAAACAAACTTGTGCAACTTACAGCCTTTCCCTAACAAAGGCTTGGAGTGGCACCTTAGTGAATATCGAAATGCAATTTCACAGAGTTTCATGGTTAAGAAACAATTATATGTGTGAGGAAATATGTCTATGTCTCTACTAGCCTAAGCTAACAAAGTGACTTTGCAGAGGAGAGACTTTGCTTGAAACCAAGATTACACTCAAAGCAGAGACATCCCTGTGTACTTTAATTCATTAGTTACATGCCCACAGCAGCAAATTAAACATGTAATACCTCTCTAAGTTCCTTGCTTCTTAGACACTAATCTATTATTGGAAACATTACAAGGTGAAAATACCCTTTGAGTTTCTAATAGCTTATTTCTAATAATACAGACTTGGTTTTTACTGTTATCTTAAAATATTTAAATCCTTCTTAGACCTGTTATGAACACTTCCAAATACCAAGTGATACAAAACAACTTTTATTAGTATACATGGTACATCATTGCACTATCCAAATAGCCATCAAAGAAAAAAAAATAACCACCAAAAAACAAATCGAAGAAGAGGGGACGTAAAGGGAAAAAAAAATACTCTCTATATCTAGTTTAAAGCATAGACTACACCACATCTCTGCATTCTAGCACGTTTAATGTTGTGAAGGTTACATTGCTATTTTCTGTGTCTGCATTAACTAAGTACTGTACCTTAAAGATCAGCTTCAAAAATGATGGATTCACAGTAGTCTTATAAATTTGGCTTGACACTATAAAACAATACTAACGAAGAATATTATATTTCTACAAACATTGTTTTTCTCTTTTCCCCTATTACTTTCTAATTCTTGTCAATGTTATGTTGATTTAGTTTGAGTAGAACGCCAGAAGTATAAACAGAAGAAAAAAAAACATGTTAAACCACGACACAACCTGCAGCTCAGGGAATACATTTGTTCCGATTCCTTATGGCCATTCAGATGTGCCTCCAAGGTAGCAAGCAGGGAAAAAATATGTCTCTAGAAGAGAGACCTAAGAGATGACAAGAGAAGACCAGTAGGAGAGCGAAGGCGTTCTTCAATATGTACAAATGTCCTTTAAAGTTCTTGTCTTCAGGTTACACAACAGGAAAATTAGAATCAAGCAATTTAATAGAGACTGATAGTGTTACAATGGCACCACAGGATTTCTTTCAAGTTATCTTGTGAGCCATAACACGCTGTGTGGCTTAGGTACAGGTTTTCCGGTTTGCTACTTGGCTTGTTCTGGTTGCTTTGTAATCTGCCATGTGGATCTGGTTTGTTATATTATACAGATTCTGGCAACATCACTGGCAGAGTCCCTGATCAAACCTGCTGAGAGGCATTTTGTCAGAGGTACACATTTCAAAGACCTTTCTAAAGCATGAACATACATATGTTTGGACTTCTTCTCATGAAAATATAAGAAAAAGTTAATACGAAATGAAGCTGAAATAGCAAAAAATGCAGAAAGGTTTGACATGTTCTGCTCAAGATGGTGAATTTTATTACTTGCAAATGTCTTCAGTTTAATAAGAATACTGTGTGATCTAAATTATAATAAGATGAAATACAGTATTATCAACAAAACCACGGTGAGTAAAATACTAAAGAAGAGAAAACAAAATGCATAAAGCAAACTTTTTAGCTGGAAGGGAAGGAAGTTGGTGGATCAAAAACCTGTGGCCCAGTTGATTGGCAAAGTGACCTTCAGCAGTCAATACTGCACTTTGGTTTCCCACTAGTAACCTTGATTTCAGTCAATGTGTATTATATATGCACACAAACAGAATAACAGTAATGATTTGAACCAAGTTTGCTTAAAGTGTTACTATCTTCATCATTTGTATAGGAAATCTATATTATTGTCCCGACAATGTCAAACATTAAAGACTGATTATTGCTCTATTTTGACACAGACCTGCACTAGTTATTTCAACATCACATACAGTAGAATAGTTTTTGTATGTTCTGTATTCACTCAGACTATTATACTTGAAATGTACTACAGGAGATGTTTTCTTCATTATCATCTCTAGCTTTTTGCTACTGAGAAAAACCAAGCACATAATTAAATGACACAGCATTTTGCATTCTCATTAATCCTTATGTACTTCTGAATATAGTAGTGTCTCAAACAGAAACTAATCTGCATTTAGAAATGGCGATGAACCCAGACTAACCTTCCAGGAAAACAGCTGTACCAAGCAAGGTCTTGGAATCAGATAGGAGGTAACACATAGACATGAATTTACATTGGATCAGGGGATCCAATTCTATGGTCAGTTATTCAATTTCATATGAAAACACTAGAAAAACATTATTAATCTGGCAGGCTTTTTTTCTTCTCTAGTATTATAGGCAAAACCGAGTGCAAACATGCACTATGCAACTTCTCACACAGGACATCTTGTGAGGGATGAATTCAGGATGTGAACATTAAACACTCAATGAAAGTATCGCTTGATTTAAAGGATTAATATAGCTTGTTGGCAGGTCCTTATCTTTCCCTGTGAATAAGAAATGCAAATGGAGAAAGAGGGGCCTGATCGCCTCTTTTACTATAGGTTACATGTGCACGGGTATGAAAGCAGAGAAAAATCCATATCTAGTATGTCATCTGAGTGCTTCATTACACCTGATAAAAGATTTAGGGAACTTGATGGCCAGCAATATCTTCTAAGCACTAAATACATGAGAAAATAATCATTTAAAACTGCTGAATTTTTTTAGGAATAGTCACGGTTCAAGACATAAAATCTGGAACATTTTTACATAGGAAAGTGACGAGTTCCAGTATTTTACAGAAACACTCAATCATGAAAATTTTATTGTCACAATAATTACTATTCCCACCGTAAATACTTTTACAGAACAAATGCATCTTCTCTCTCCTGTCACGACCTAGGCTGTCATTATGTTCAGGTTTATGCAATGCCAGAGGCAATAAAATGAACCTTGCTCTAAAACCCTTCCTTTCTTCAGTCACATTATCTGAATTGACCATTGCCTTTATTAACTGCAACGTCCTTGGTACATGTTGTTTTCATTGGTATACTATTTACATGAGCACACCAAAGTTAATAACACCTTGCCTGGAACAAGGTATACAAAGGAAAATAGTATTACATGAAATGACAGAAATTGTCAAAGGAATAGACATTATTTCTTTAATCATGACTAAAGAAGAAATCGCTTTTCTTTTTTTCTGACCTTATTTAGCCTGTTTCCTACGTTGCAGTGCAAAAGCCCTGAAAACAGGAAAAGCAAGGAAGCCTAAGTCATTTCAGGCAGATGTTTTCTTGTGTGGCCTTTATTGACATTTTCCATTTTGTAAAGTCTAAGCAATAAATTGTCTTTTTAAAAACACCTGATGTGGTAAAGAGCTGAGAGAAATTACTTAAAGTTACTGAAAAGAGCTTTGTAGGCCTCTGATAATCTGCCTTATTAAGAGGGTGTCTTTTGCTATAATCACACAGATCCTTCAACAGTCTGATGCTTGGTATTTTCCTGGTCTTTCACTTCAAGCAAAAGGGGACATTAAATGGTAGGTTAATTATCTTTTGCTGTCAATATTTCCCTGTGGTATATTATGTTGTTAACATTGGTATGATAGAAGAGGGATATAACTGTAAGTACTAACTATGCAGTGCTGGTTTCAAACACTTATCTTTTAAGTTCTCATTTACAAAAAAAAAAAACAACACAAAATAGTTTTATTTTCTCCAATATACTCCTTTGAGCCTTCGACTACTTCTTATGAATGAAATCTTATTTAAAATATTGGATTTGACAAAACTGTGGGATTTTCACGTTAACTATTTGAACAAAGATCCAATCGGAGGAAAATGAAGAAGTTTTAAGTAATTCTAAAGATCATTTCTTCCTGCAACTCAGACTTCAGAGCTGAAAGGGATGCCTCCTCTACAATGTCACTTCCTCTATCCTCTGCACTAATCATGTCAAGTTATTTGCACTGAAAGTAGACCCTGCGATAGGGGAGAAGGGGAAAATTGGCATGGACAAGTTAATTTCCATAGGAACATTCTTTAAATCAGTTTTTTTACCTTTTTTTTTCTATATAGAAACCAGATATTTTTTTGTTCTTATTGTTCTAGAGAAAGTCTACAATATTTCAAATTGGAAATGGTGGGGTAGCTCAAGATTTTTTAACTCACGTCTTATGTCTGCACTCTCCTCAGCTTATGAGTCTCTTGCACAAAATTCAACCAGTTATACCAGTCTTATGCTAGAGTTTGTGGCCAGGGATCATTATGAGAATATGGGCCAAATTTTCAGTAAACAATAGTGATTGTTTCACCTAGTCATATACTTCCTATTCATGGTCCACAATAAGAGATAGTGGCCCATTTGGGGCCTGGCTCATGGATGAGATGAGCAAGACACTAGTGAAAAAGAAATATATAAAAAAAAAAAAAAAAGAAAGAAAAAAACAGCTAGTTTATTGACAGAAAGAAATTTTGTGTGCATGTGTGGAAAACACCACTTTCCACAGGGAAAAAAAACACCAAACAAACAACAAAAAAAAACCAAAATCAAAACAATGCTCATGTCTCCAAAAGTGAGAGCATGGGAGAGAGAGCACCAGTGAAGCAGGCCACCTTGAATCCTTCAGGACAGCAAAATGGAGTAAGGGGAAAGCGATTAGAAACATGAGTAGTTAATTACTGGTATTTTCACTGCATGGAAATTAAGGCGATTCTGACAGATAGAGGAAAGAGTTTTATAGGACAGGTTAATGAAAATTGTTTCATTACACTTACATGTTTGTATTTTCAACTGTTTGTAAGATGTCTGGAAGTTCTTAACTGTGTATTAAAAAACACACAGACATTGTTCAGCGCAGAACTTTCCCAGTTTGGGTTATTTTCTTTATATCTCAATGAAAGAATCTATAGAAGGCCATTCCTGGGCAAGATAATAATTGAAATTGTTTGTTCTGTGATACTTTGCAAATATATAAAACCCTATCGCATTTCATACATAGAATGGCTTTTAAAGGGAATTTCAGAAAAACTGCCTTAACAAAAGGTACTGACAAACGAGTGTGAAATACAGAGCTCATCTGGATAAAGTTTGACCTATTCCAGTTGCAGGGATCCTGTTGCCCTCTCATGGCTGCCCTCCCAGGAATGCTATAGTCCTCCGCAGTGGAAACAGGGAGTCAATTCTACTGCAGGCTTTATACTTCACTAGTTTTTCACCTGCTTCTCAGAAAAATTAACAAATAAGTTAATATTTCATGGAAGCAGACTGATTTAAAAATAAAAAAGTGCCAAAATAAGCACGCTGAAGTTATTTATGTCTCTTTCTATTGTCATTTAATTTCACTTGCTAAAATAAGGACTTGATTAAAATGACAACCCAAAAACAAAATTCAGTGAAAATTTTAATTTTGTTCTCTTTTTTTTGTTTTAAACCTGGACTTTCCCTTGGAAAACTCTGGAAGAAATCCTTCCAACTTATTTTTTACAGAAATAAAATTTCATTATTTTACTAAATCTAATATTTTCTGCAAGTTACCATGGCAGCAAAACAGCAATCAGTGCTGGTGTAAGACTAGACCTATGCTATTCTGTATGATTAGATCTGTTTCAAAGCAACTAGACAGTATCTATACTAATGCTCTTTAAGTGTTGCACATTTTACTTACATTTAAAAATAATGTATAGATTTTTAATTCCAAGAGACAATCAGAGCCTGCTGGAGCTATGACAGTGTCTTCATTTATATTATAGAGGAGGTAAACATAGGATCACATGAATCAGATGAACTAAAATGAGCCATCAAAGACACAGTGATGCAGAGAAATGCGTCCAAATAATCTCTCAGCAACGACAGTTTGGTTTAATTCATTTTAGAAAACACAGGCCAAAGCCTAAAAATTGGGCCAGGTGGGTTCTCTCTTCAGCCAAGGCTGCTAACTGCCTGCAGGCAACTTACAGACCCTAGAGCTTGCCCTCCACCTTCCCTCAAAGTTCTGCATCAGGAGGCAGCACCACCCCTCCTGATGGGAGGTCAGAGCTCTCCCCGCAGTGCCTCCTCCTGATGGAGGAGCTTTGGGCAGAAGTCATGACACTGCCATGCACCAATTGTCTCAGAAGTCACTCGCCTCTTCAAGTGTTCTGCTGTGACTGGCTGGCAGGGCCAGCATCCCCTCCAGTTTACCCAAAAGTCCCTTGCCTCTAAATGGGGACACCATGTCGGTGTACCTGTTACTTCTACAGCGGCAGCTGATGATGCAGCAGCATGAAAACACATTGGGCATGGCTGTAGTGACAATGGTGGCTGCTGGCTGTAACACAGCAGTTGAAACAACACGGTGAACCTTACATGTTGGAGGGGAAGCTCTTCCTGCTCTGACCTCCTTCTGGGGTAAACAAGGGTGGCCAGTCCTGCCAGCTGGTCACAGGGCTGCCCAAGGACACGTGACACCATGTGAGACCCTGTGATCGGAGGAGAGCTGTGACTTCCTGGGCACAGGGCACACATGGCTGCCTGCCTCTGGGGGATAGAAGCTGAGGGTGGGACACCTGTCACTTCTGATCTTGGTTATGCCTGTTTATTGCAAGTAGTTTATGAAACTCCTCTCCATTTTAAAGAAGTAAGATGATTTTCTAGCAACATCAGATCATTCATTTTATATTTCATTTGGCTTTTTTTTTTTTGCTAGTTATAGGCAAAAGCACAACAGAGAGGAAAGCTGTCCATAGTAGGAAACCTCTATGGAGTATACCAAATTACTGTTTAGTTTCTGGGGTTTTTTTTAAGGCAGGCATTTATTACTGTGCCTAATGTAGCCAACAGCATGCTAAGCTTGAAATACATTCAGAAAAATATCCTTAGACTGAAAACAAATACGGTAGAAATAGAAACACATGACTGTTTTAAGACTGCTTATTTGATCTTCCTCTAAAAGGACAGTTTTAGTGCCACTAAGTCATCTACGTTTTTTCTCTGTTCTGAGTAACTACATCTGGGTCCTACGAATTCATTGAACATCCTTCTGTTTCAGCTACCTTCAGGAGTCAAGACAATGGTGTGAAGCACAAGTACCTGCACAGGTTTCTGATACTCCAGTGTTCACCATAACAGTGTGACCCATGGTTAGTCACAAATCAGCTCTCACTGACCAGGAGTCCACATTAATGGCAATGCTGGTGCTCAAAAGGATGCGGAAGCATGGAGGAGGGAGTGAAACAGTAGAGGAAAGAGATGGGAGTGTTCTTATTTGGCCCTATCTTGGCTTAAACTGCTGTTGTTCTCATGCTTTAATGTACTTAATTCAGGTACCATCATTTTCTCAGGTCATCACAGATTGTCTTTGCTGCTGTTTCACTTCCTGACTAACTACCTTCACACATCAGCACCCACTTCTTAACCTTATCAGTACTTTACCTGTTAGTGCAACTGTTGCCAAAATTTCGTCTTAAGCTCTAGAACTCAGAAGTATTTTGCTTGAAGTTTGCCGCTTCTCTTTCAGACTTGAAGGTGGCTTGTGTGTTCAAAACATTGTCTGTTTTCTTTCCAACTATATTACTTGACCTATAAATGATCTCAGTTACAAACCTGGCCCTGCTTAAAAAAAAAAAAAAAAATCTGCGTGCTTCCATTTTAATTAAAATTAGGAGCAATGTTCCTACCTGTGACAATACACAAGATAACGGCAATTAATATTTTACCGATCGTTAACAAATGGTGTTCAAAAAATTTGCTTAGTTGCAGTCTTGATGCTCCTGCAAATAGTTAAAAATCATCAGTGATCGAAAAGAAGGGATAGATATGTATTTATGGTATGTATGAGACAGTTGTAGATATTCTAAAAGCCTTTTGCTACTCATCTGAATGTTTTATTTTCTAAATCCAGACAGTCCAAGCCACAAGTGCTGTTTAGAGAGTGGAGGTGGGATGAGCTGCAGATTGACTGAAGTCACTGCAATGATGCACCAAGCTACTGCCTACAGAATGAGTAGGCAAAAATCTGTTAAAGTAAGGAGACACAATTTAATTGTGAAACCTGAATGGCACAAACAATACTTGTCTGACTAATTCACATACGCCTGCACGGATTAAGAAGTGAAGAAGTGTCAGGCACTAACTGGGGAACATGCAAGGCCTGGTTGAGGTCTAGACATTAACTGTAGTCAGAGTGGATGATCTTCCCTGCCTGCAGACTACTAGAGTTTCCAGTGTCTAACACGGTGTATCAGGCTGCAAGATGGTCTATTTTGTCCTTTTCTGGCATTAGCAAGAAGCACTCTCATGAGGGAACTGTTTGAATATCCTTGTATCTTGCCTAGACTTCTCTTCTTGGAAGCAACCTGACCCTTGGGTTTATAATTCTCTACTAACACACAAACAAAAAATTGTTCTACCTAAAAGAAACTTCAAAATGATAACCAGTGTGATCGGTATTGATGAAGCAGTAACACTCTTTTCTGCTTCACGAAATGCATGCATTAATTCATCTCTGGCTCCAAGAACTGCACTGCTAAAAAATCTAGCTGAAGTTTTATTGAGAGGTTTTTATGACTGACAAAATGTGTATTTCAGAGAGTCAGGATGTTTCTGTCACAAATCCTGAATATTTTACTGTCAATATAAAATCTTTCAGAAAAATTAGCTCCATAAAAGCAGTCATAAAACAATAGTAAAAGAAATTTGTCTTTACATGAAAATATATATCTCGAAAAAAATAGTTTTTAAGCAAGGGAGAGGAGATTTGCAAAAGCATTGGTTCACTCACCAGAAGATTACTTCTTTTTAATTATATCTGTCAAACTCAGTCTAAGAACATGAGAATTCAATTTGCTTAAATATGAATTCTGTAAGTATGAAAATGGATTAAGAAAAAATAAAAGTAAAGACATCTCATTCTGTCTAAAATTAGATTTTTTTTTTCAACTAATAATCTTGGTGACTAATGAACTGAATAACTACATTTTGTTTCTTCTTTTTTTTTTACATACTAACAACTGTTAGTCGCCACTTTGAGCCACTGCAAAATTACATATGGCAGCTGTTCATTAGGAAGCTGATTAGTGCCAATAACAATTTACACAACTTTTTTTTTTTTTTTATTTAAATGTATCTCCATTTTAGGTACTATCTTGTGATGTTAAGATACATTGTCAAAGACATAGTTATAGTTACAGGCAGTATAACGCATTAGAAAGGATTTTGCTTATCAGAATTGGAGAGTGAAAACACTACAATGTTTCACAGCAACTTGTGGGGAAGTAAAACTCCCACAGTTTTTCATTGACTACTGGTCTATTACATACTAACCATCTACGATGTCTTGTATTTCCAGCAAAAGTAAGATATGTAAAATAAAATGAATCAGCAGCTGCTTGTGGTACTTGTGCTGGCCGTACAGATCCATTCACCCATAAAGTTAGGACTCAATGTAATCTGTAGCTGGAGTCAGGGAATTATGTTTCCAAAACATGTATACTTTTTTGACTTCTGCATACCCAAGAAAAAATTCTAAAACACAGAGCAGAAATATTTGATCTTAACAAAAAAATAAACAAAAAAACCGCAATGTCTCAACTACCAAATTATTTTCCGGGTTTGACTTATTTTGCATCTGGACGGGAACTAACTAGAATATATATTTGTCATTTATTCACACACACACATAGTTTCAACATTGCTTGCAAAATTTCAGTTTCAAATTCTAGTCCTATGCGAGGTTTGTGATCCTCTTCATATGCCATCTTCCAGCCCTATGATTTTAAATTCTCTGTTCACTGTGGAAGAACAGCAATGAAATGATTCTAATGTGCGCTTTCCTACATCCCTTTCTTCCTCCTTACTAACAAAACAATGGTTTACTAGTACGGTATAATTCAGAGAAGTCAGAGCTATTGATTTTCATTCCTTCAGTAAAAGGATGAGATGCGAAAGTAAAAGAGTTCAGGTCTGTAAATGCTGAAAGAACGAAGGACGGCATCTCATGCTCTTGAGTAAATAATTCATTCCTGTTCTGGACTCTAGTGTGCAATAAAGTAAAATTCGAAGCTCTGGAAAAAATCACTACCATATGTGTGCAAGATAGCACTGAATGTGATTCCTGCTGCTCTGTTTGCTATTTGTTCACAAACAAGAGCTAGCCCTGCAGTGATGCCTAACTTGTGATTTCTGCGTCCTGTTGGATTCTCTGCTGCAATGGAAACAGACACTGCCGAAAACTGTTAATTGCAAATGTGTGTGTCATGAGTAAAAACTTTAAAAGACAATTTCTTATGAAAACAGGATTGTTTGCTTTTTCTTGTGCTAGGGAGTGGAAACAGTTGACTTCATGACCCCTTTAAGATGGTTGAAAATTGAATAGGAAAAGCTGCCAAGAACTTGTGAAAACAACATCTTTCTAGGCATCTTTTTAAAGGTATTGTCACCAACCACAAATACAAGAGGAGCAGACTGAGAGAGTTACTAGGTGTGCCCACGTACTCATTGTACCCTGCGTGACCTCTGAGAATCGACTAGAAAATCAGGAGCAAATTCCATCTCCCATTGAAAGAACTACTTTAGTATCATTATAGGAAAAATGTGGCAACTCTCAGTACTCAACCTTGTTTGAAAGTGAAAACTGATTTCACTCATTCACACTCTCTAATAGCCCTATTGCCTCACCAGCTGCATGTGTCCTCAAGGTCTGTCCAGGTTTCAGTCAGCAGAATGTGGGCTCAGTGTTGTGGGCGGACTCCTCATGAGAAACAGAGGACACAGAACTCCAACTAACTGGATCTCACCATGGTTTCTGACCTCACCTTTGATTGGGGGCCATGTGCTTGCTGTTTCGGATATTGCCTTTCTTGCACACTTTAGAAGCTCATAGCAGTCATTCTGTCCATCCTGTCCCTCCTCTGTGGGTCACTGGAACATATTCATTAATTTGTCTCCTGATCAGAGTGTTCAGAGATGCTGGATGTAATTGTACAGGGAGCCTGATAATTTTGATCTAGGTGTAGTTTACACATGCCATTCTTACAGATCTTTTTAAGGAACTTCTTTTTGTCCCTTTCCCACTGCATATTCAAATTTATCATCTATCTGGCAAACCTTCATATTTCTGTTACAGTTTTATGCATTGCTATCCTTGGTGGTCCACTACATCGAAGTCAGATAATGGTTCTCCTACTGCTGCCAAACTAACGGAAGGAAGGAAAAGAGAAGAGAAACCTGTAAAAGCCAGTTTGCAGTCTTCAAATTTATCTATCTGAAAAAATTGATCCAAACAAACCCCGAGTTAAGTTGCAACACCCATTGATAACATCCTTCTGTGTTTTCAATTTTTCTTCTTATGAATACTGTGGTTGAATTCATGCCCACCACAGCTTACTGACAATTAAAGTAGCAGCTGAGTACATAGGAAGTGTGATTTTGTTAAGCATCCTGTGTCCTTGCTTAAATTGCTTATGACTGATCTTTTTTATGTATTTAGACACAAAGTAGCAACTAACAGCAACTGCTTTTTCTTAAGAAATAATTCCCAAACTTTAGGCCTTAATTTTGCTCTTCCAGACTTTGCAATAAATGAAAGAAGAGTAGAAGAATGTGTTTATCTAGTGAAGTTACTGTGAAGACAAATTCAGGCAAGAAAGAAGTATTCATATGCTGCGACTAAGAAATATCAGTGATTTGCTTAAATCTGACAGATATACTTATCTTATATACTTATATACTTATAAGGCAGACTTATCAAATGATCTATTGAAAACATTTCCTTGATGTGTTTATAATTCAACAGATGAGCTCTGCTGTTCTCCTTCTGTCTTTATAATTCTTTTTAAGACATAATGGTTACGTGAAATATAGTTCAAATCCTATCACGATGACCAGCCAATTAAGATTTGCATTTTAATTCTGTTTTTTAGCATGTTAACTTGGTTTAGTTAAATATGCTGGAAATATTCTCAGTGCATTCAAAATAACCTATTTTATTATGAATAACTTCAATAAGGTAAGTTTTATTCTTGCAAGATCCTTATAATCATCCAGTTTGTGTCTTTTGCAGAACACACATGTAAACAGTTAACTTTTTTAGTTTATTTTTTTGTGAAACCAGTGTAACAATTCTTCTTTTCCTGCCATGACTTGCACAAGCAGCTCCAAACCACGTTCACTGAAGGAACTGCACTCTATATCCCTTCATTTTCTCGTTCTGGAAATGTGTGCATGGTGAAAAGTGAAGTACAATATATTCTTTGTCAAGAATCTATAACGGTATGTAAATAACAAACCTCAAAGTTTGCTAGCTATATTTAGGCAATTCCCCATTCAGCGTCTATATGTGGAACTCCTTTCACTTTCTTTGGAGGAACCCAGGGCTTAACTCTTTCATTTGCTTTGGTGATCTCACACCTAATGCAAAGACATTGCTGTCCGTAGCTTAGAGCTACCTCAGAGGGAAGTAAAGACCCCTCTAATTCTAGTGTCTAAAATGCTTAACAACTGTTAATTTTATTGGCAATTTGACACTTAAATGCCTTTAAAACTCTGCTTTATTTTTCCTGGGGTTAAAAAAGTCTAAGTGAATTTTGTTTTGTCTCTAAACCTTTCATTACAGTATTTTAGTTTTACATCCAGTGTTGATTTTATAGCACCAGTGAAAGTTTTAAGACTTTCTATAGTGTAGGTTATACACCATTTAATACAGCCAACAGACTGCAGCACTTAATGCCTTAAAGGTGGTGACTGTCAAATTTATAATCGCTCAGGTTACACACTCCATACTGCTGCCATTTGCATGCCACCAATTTCTTTTAAGATAATGTGCATATGTTACATTAATCACTTTCATTGTAAGCACATTCAACATAGTTCCAAGCTTATTGTCTCTATGTGGGCATAGTTATTTGGAGAATCAACCAAAGTTTTGCTCTGTTTTTTTTTTTTAAATAGCTTCACAAATTGAAGGAAACATTTCAAAAAGAAGGCCATAATGTTTCTCTATTCTTGCTTCAGGCACATAAATGTTATTTCCTCTGCAATGTCATATATTGACCATCTGAAACTTGATAAATCAGAAGACAGATTGCGGTGAAGCTCTACGTATTTAAGTATCAAGCTGATCCATAACTTTTCACACCAACCAAAAGCCATTTCTTGTCAGTGCTGTCCAGAATATATCCTGACAGTTCAGTGGGAGTTTCAGTGCCATTTATTTTCAAATCAATACTCAATTACTAAGAGGAAGATTCACTCCCTTGCCCATTTTCAAGATGAAATTATGGACTAGAGCAATAACACTTAGTCAAGGCAAGCCACTGTCCATTAACTCATGATGCTACCAAAAACCCATCCAGACACTTTATTAAAGCTCATTCTTTTTTCAGCTTTTAATTAATCATTGTGAAAAAGGCCTTTCACATTGTGACTGATGACCAGAGAAAACAATTTTCTCCTAACTGCCTTTTAATTTCAACTCTGGGAGTGCTCATTGACTGAATCTCACAACAACCCATCAATGTTAGGTTTTAATGTGTTTTCTCCTTTGTTATTGAGAAGAATGGAGTGGCAATGAGGCTTTGTGCTCCTCTTCATAACTCAAGTAATTGATTCAGTAAATGCCGCGCATTTGCTAGTGGATAAAAACTGCTGTCAATGTAGATAGTAGGTACTATATAAATTACTCCATTAACAGGAAATAAAGCTATTTACAATTTTTAAAGAGTAAAGTGTAAGTGGCTTTAAAAAAAAAAAAAAAGAAAGGAGTACTACATGTCTGTACATAGGGTTTTTTTTGTTTTTTTGTTTTTTTTTTTCTGTAAATGCTGGTAATAGGATACAAAGGATCAGAAAAAGATTATCAGACTAAGGCTGCAGTCCTGCAGCAGTTTCCCTATGTGAGTAGCCTATTGCAAACTATTCTGGAAGAAACTTGGCACTAAAAAGTAACTCTTGTGGAAAAACACAAAGAACTCTTCAACAGTGGCCATCTCATAGCATAAATCCTGTTATTTTTCTGTTCTTTTGGACACTGGAGGATGAAAGGTCAAAGGGACTTCACTAAGAAAAGAAAGAAATTAAGTTATAAGCAAAGAGATGCGTTGCGTGTGTTTGCAGAAGCAAAACATTCGCTGAAACTACTTTTTATCTTCCAGAAATACAATTTTCTTCTATGGCTGACAGTGAAATGCAGGAAGTACATACCTATTAAAGCTGTGCTCTCGTAAAAGAGCAACAGATAGAGTATAATGTCACAAGTAGGTATACTAACTGTGTATACTATTGCTGTCCGAAAACAGTAAAATATAGTTTGAGACAGTTTTCTCTTTACATGTTTATATAGGATTTTATGTGTAAGGATAGGCATTTGTACTCCCTTGAAAATAAAATTCACACTCAGTAATTCGGTTTTAAAAATGAGTCCTGAATCACCGTAATTTCTCATATAATAATATAATGAAATATATTACTTTAATAAGATAGCTGATAATAATGCAATAGATAACTGCAGCAGCAGACATGACTGTTCTGAGTTACCTAATTTAAAGATTAGGTAAAGTTTAAAAGTCCGTGTCTTATTCTAGTTTTAATTTTTATGACTAAACTGAACTACTTGATACTTTGTTTTTTCAACACCAACTATCACCATTACGCTCCTTGCTCATAATTACACTGTTCACCACAATCCTTACATCTTTTCACGAATTATTCTTTCAAAAAAGCAAAAATCAGCAGGTACGGCCTGCCCATTTTTTAAAACGGTGAGAAATAGTATTCTTAAATTTATCCGTTCACTCTTTTAGAGCCCTTCCATCCGTGGATTCTCTTCTGATTTATTTCAGATATTTTAAATCAATTTTATTTATCTCATAACTTTTAATTTGTATTGACTGTTAATGATTTCCTGCTTCTTTACTCTTTATGTGTCTGCTTTTGCCTCTAATTTCACTCTTGGTTTTGCCACTGAAACAAATAAGCTTTTAAACAAAATTATGTTCTTTCTGGATTATGAGATAGTCTTTTCTAACTCTCAATTTTCACTCTTTTTCTTTCTTTCCTTCTTTTTTAGGTAAGTATTTCTTCCAAGGCATTCTCATTAATAAAAATTTTTAAAAATCTCTTTTAAAATTTTAATATATATCACTGTACCCACATGTTGTTTATCAATACTGAACATATTCTAGTTGTAATCACTCACCCTTTTAATCAGCAAATCCAGATTACTGTATCTTTTTTGTCAGATGAATTAGCTATTTGTCAAGCAATGATTTTTGCTTTTATTGTCTCCAAAAGTTACATGCTAGACTTGTCTGTTTGATCATTACAGTTCCCTTCTTTACTCCTTGAATATAATCTTGTGGCCACATAATTCTCTCCTTATTTTTCAAAGAAAGGAAAAACATTCCCATGCGCTTATTTTACACTTGGAAGTACTCTGTATATTGTGTGTAGTCGCATTCAGTGTTCTTACTCCCAGTACGACATAAAACCTCTGAATGAGGTCTTCCCAGAGCTGGTTAATTCAATGAAACTACATAATGCAAATCTCAAATGAGCCTGTCATCAAGGAAGGGGTAACTTTTGTCTCGTACCACTCCTGTGTTTGAGGAGTGATGGATTCTGGTTTTGGTGAGATCACTAGTACCCACTGTGCGTCAATGGCCTTAGAAATGTCTGTCAGGGATTCATCTATAGTTGTATTCACGCAATTATGCCTGCGTTACCATGGCAATTCTCTAGAGCATCTCTGAAAAAGGATAACATCACTGAAGTGAACTTGGACACCTTACTCTGAATTGTGAAGTTTAGAAGTCAGAAGTTCAGCAACAGTCATCGCCTTTAAAAAGCTTTCTCTGAACAGTAAAATCAACATTGTGTTCAGTATCCAGGAATGTGAGAGGCTAAAATATTCTGTCCATTTGTTAAAAAGAATCTCCAGTGTTCACTCTCTCCCCTGCTTTACAGTTGCCTACTTTAAAGAAAGTGCTCCTAAAGTGCTATTTTAGAGTCTAATTCCTAGAAAAAGGTAGACAAAACAGAGCCCCTGCACTGTATGACTGTTAGAGTATCATCCAGAATTACTAGCTGTCAAAGTGATGATTACATGTTCCCTTTCAATGTGTCTTACTCTACAATGCTTATTTAAGTATCGCCGAATGAGTGCTTTGTGCTGTTTCACAGAATCACAGAATACTGGGGTTTGGAGTGGATCTCTGGAGGTCACCCAGTCCAGCCCCCTGCTCATTGCAGAGTCACCTTGAGCAGGTTGCTCAGGGCCACGTCTAATTGGTTTTTGAATATCTATAGGAATGGAGACTCCACAACCTCTCTGGGTAATCTGTTTCAAGGTTTGACCACAGTTACAGTAAGAAGTGTTTTCTTATATTTAGATGAATTTGCTGTCAACCAGGAATTCCAAGTCTTCTTCTGTAAAGCTCTTTTCCAACCAGTCAGCCCACAACCTATCCTGATGCTCATGGTTATTCTTCCTCGAGTGAAGGACTTCCGTATTACCCTTTAATGAACTTCATGAGATTCCTGTCAGCCCACTTTTACAGCTTTTCGGTGTCCCTTTGAATGGCAGCACAGCCATCTGGTGTATTGGCCAGTCTTCTCACTTTGGTACTGTTTGCAGATGTTAAGGGTGCACTTGGTTACATCATCCATGTCAATAATGATGTTAAACAGTGTTGGCCCCCAGTTTTGACCTTGGAGTATTCCACTAGTGACTGGCATCCAGCTGGACTTCATGTCACGGATCAACCCTCTAGGCCCAGCAGTTCAACCAGTTTTGAATCCACTTCACTGTCCACTTATCAAGACTGCACTTTATTAGTCAAAAAAGACATTATTTGAGAATGTTGAAAGCCCTTCTAAAGTCTAGATAAGCAACATCCACTGCTCTCCTCCTACTCACCAAGCCAGTCATTTTATTGAAGAAGCCTATAAGGTTCCGTAGTTTTCACCGTGTTCATCTTAAAATAGCAGCATGGAAAAATTTGTTCTATGAAAACTACAAAAGAGTACGATACAATACATATCAATGATCACACTGAATCACAGAGCATGGTACTTGAAGTGTGCAATAATTACTTGGGCTTGGAAGAAATTTTTTAAATTCACATCAAAAAAACTCAGAAAATGGAATTTAATTCTAGTAAATATTTTTACCGAAGGTCAGATGTAACAAGACCTCATTTATGACTTTTCAAGGAAACAGGAACAAATTTGTATTATTTTTTTTTTTTTTAGAAACTTTTGAGCATTGTTCAGAGTTCAGTCAAGTGTCACATTGCCTTGGAGACATCTGACAGGGTTCCACAGGTCGTGTTGCATTCCCTCCTTTTTTTGGTATTTGGCTCAATGGTAAGGCAGAGAGGTTAGAGATCATTCAGATTTTCACTACCTGAGCTCCTGTCATTCCAGGATGTGTTCTTGTATGATACACTGCCACAATTCAGCCAACTCTGCTTCCAGCAGACCGATCGGTGTTGTCTGCTATTGGTCACTTCCATTTGAATCAGTATCTATTCTATCTCGTCCATGTCCCTTAGGAACCATCTAGTCTAAATCCACTGCAAGGCTAGATTACCTTTATGTCTGTCATTACTGACAAATGTTTCTCCCACCTGTTCTTAAAGGTCTCTAAGGAGCAGCCTTCTTAATCTCCTCAGGCAATTTATTCCAGTCATTAACTATCCATTTTGTAAGACAGTTTTCCTTCACATCTAAATCTGAATTTAGTTTGCTACAGTTTAAGTAACAGCAATACTTCTTGCCTCATCTAGTGCAGACACAGAAAATAAATTAGTTTCATCATTTTCTATTCATGTATGTGAGAGGATTATCAGGGATGGTATTCAGCACACTTACATGCAGCCATCTACATGTGGATTCCCACATGGGATGCATGTGTCAGCTCCTATTATAGTGATTTATAAAATAAAGGATGATTCCCTAGAGAATACAGAATGCTCATGTGGGATTGCCAGATATGACAGGTCCTAACATGCCCTCCTGGAACAGCAGCTGGAGGCCAGGCAGGACCCGTGGAAGCTTCTAAAATAGTCCTGGATTCCTGGGTTTGGGTGACTGGCTTATGCCCTTAACCAATACAACCAACACAGTTCAGTAAACACAAAGCTGCATTGCTAACTAACGTTATTTAAACGTATAAGTAAAGAAGAACTTCAGTATAATGTTCTCTTAAATGTTTTAAAACCATCCAAACAGCGGATGTTATTCCTGCATAGCGCACAGAGAAATTTAGGATGAGCAAAGAAGGACAGCTAGTTCTCTAATATTAGCAAAGAAATCTTGCTGAGTTGTGAGGTAGCCTTTTATTCCCTTTGTCTATTTTTTTATTCCTCTTCCTCTAAACCTGTCACAGAGAGAGATTCAGTTTGTCAATTAATATTAAGCAATTATCTATTTGCTGGAAGAAATAAATCGGAATTCTAGCACATTTAAAGCCATATTTAAAAAATAAAGCTAATTATGTCTTTATTAGACTAGTGTCGTTTGAGAAAATTGTTGCTCATGAACAATCACAGAATCACAGAATGGTCTCGGATGAAGGGGACCTCTTGGGGGATATCTGGTCCTACCCTCCTGCTCCAGCACCTAGAGCCAGTTGACCAGGACGATGTTTAGACAACTTGAGGGAGATATGCCACTGTGCTACCATTTTAAATGAAATAGTGGTCAATAAATTGGTATATTTTTCTTATGTGAAGCATCTTAAAAGAAGGTAATAGTTTTAAAGAGAGAAACAATGGGAGGTGCACTCTGCTATCAAATGTAAAGCCTAATCAAACATAAATCTGGTAACTGCAGGTTGTCTTCAGCATATGGAGTGTTTTCTAATCTTTACAGTGAAATAACGAAAAATTTGTATAGGAATATGCAAAGATACCTTAAATTATATGGCAAGATACCTTAAAGCTAGCTTAAATGAATCATGCTTATTTTGCACCAAGTGAACTACCGAAAACAGAAGTAATTTCTGTTGTTCTTCCCTTTTTCTCTTCATCTTATCCAAAGATTCTGTAATGGAATTTGCAAATAAAAACTGTTACAGAGAAATTCCAGAACTTGTGTGTATATATTGTTAACTTCAGTAATAGCTTGGTGGTATTAAGTTAGTGTTTCTCTGTAAATTACTCAATGTAAAGACCTCTGCTTAACTAAAAAATGGTCTACACTTTGCAATTTACTGAAGTTACAAATTTACAGTAACTTATAAACTTGAAACACAACTGTAAGCTTGGGAAGAACAATCACATTAGTAATTTCAGCTTTGCGCAACAGGAAACATTGGTGTAGCCCATATAGAACCTTGAATATTAGAAAAACTCTGAAATCTCAAGAATTTTGGAGATAAAAGACTCTAATGAAATTTAGAATTAGTTTAGGGAAAGATTTTACAGAATTCTAATTCTTAAAATGATGCAAAAACTTACATGAATAGTGAAATCCTAGATAAACTCGAAATGGTTCAAAAGCATTTGCTTAATAAAATGCCTTAGTCAACTCTTTGACAGCTTTGAATATCTGTGTCAAAATTTGGTCACACATATGTCTTAAAAACATGATTTTGAAATAAACTGACATTTAGTGTAATAAGACTCGGTTCTCAGCAATGTTGTACACGATACATTGCTTTTCAACGACACTTTGAAGTTTCTACAGTGTCATATTGACATAAAAAACAGGCGATAGTTTACAAAAGAAGAATAAAAGTTTCCCTCTGTAGCAGATTTGTGAGAACATTTTAAATTCATGGAAATTACTTAAGGCCTTATGAAAATTCTCCCTTCCCAAGGGTCTTTTCCATGAATGCCAAATATCATACACGGTGATCTACATCACTGTCGTGAATTTACCGTCTTTATTTAGTTTTCTAATAATTTGCCTTCTTTCTAGGCTCCGTTGTGTAATAAAATCCAACTCTATAGTAGTGCTTTTACATGCGCTCTTGCTGAGGAGCACATATCCAAAGAATTGTGAGAAACCTAACAGAAGTTTATGGGTTGATTAAATTATTTAACAGGAAATACCCTCTCAACTCTAAGTCTCTTGTTACTTGAGTAATAAAATATTTACAAGCAAGATACTGCTGCTTTAAATGAACTTTGTTAGAATCCCACAGTACATTAACAGTAAAGTGGGAAGGACTGTTTTGAATAAACAAGGAAGACCACTTAGTAAGATAATTGCTTGATCCAGCCTGCACCCAGCACGCACAGCACAAGATGTCTATTTACCTGATGCTGGTTCCCCATAGACCCTCACAGAATTGTGTTGGTGCTAATTTTAAACACTGGAATGTAAAGACAAGCTAATGATAAGGATTTTGGTCGTGGATGGCTAGCTGGCAGGAATACAGAATAGTTGAGGTCACTGGTGGACAGCTGAACTCTGCTGCTCAAAGGACAGAAATAAGATAAACACTTAGTGCTGGTGCTACTGATTTAACTTATTGGAAATAATGGCATAGCTGATATCAGGACATTATTTTAAATATCAAGCAGACTTTGCAATCTTTCTGAGGCATAAAGGTCAGGAAAAGCAGAAAAATATATTCCATATTCTTACAAATTTAGCATAAGAGACTGTAAAAATAATTCTTCTGCAGAAAATCACCTTAAGCAGAGTGAAAAAGGAAAGTAGATCTGCATGGTGACACCTTGTCCAAGAGTAAGAAATCCTTT